>JAIPRM010001585.1:0-23473 GCA_025469315.1 Stegophylla sp. TES_Ste_2020
TTGTGTGCGTTCTTTCGTTTTTGTGTGTGTGTGTGTGTGTGTGTGTGTGTGTGTGTGTGTGTGTGTGTGTGTGTGTGTGTGTGTGTGTGTGTGCGCGCGCGCATGTATGTTTGCGCACTAGCGCGTGGTGTGTATGAGGTAATAAAAGTCAAAATAAAAATCTATTTTTTTAAATTAATAAATCAACAAACTCACAGTAATTAGTATAATTAGAATTCTTGTCTCTTAACGGGAAAACCTGGGTTTTGAGCCATCTATATAATTAACTTTATTTTCCGATAATAGTTACACCTTACACCAAATAAAATTCTCTAAATTTTTTCAAATGTCCATTAATAGTCATAATAACAAAATAATCCATGTATATTTTTATTTATAGAAAATTATTTATAGTATTAATATATATAGTAATTTTTCCGTAATTTTTCTCAATCAAAACATTGTGAAATTTTTAATTATTCATACATCAAAAATTTTCTTTCACCAAAATATCCGCAATATAATTCTCCATCTACGTACCAAGTTTCATAAAGATCGGCTGAACCAATTATTTTTTATATGCGTTTAAATGTGTGATTTTAAGTGAAACCAATGAATTCTGTCAAAATTCCTAATTTAAACAGTTATAAAACAAAAACTTGACTAACGATTTTCGAGATTTTTCGAATACTGTTAGAAATACATATGAATATGATTGTATTAAATTTTCAGATCTTAATATCCAAACATTAAAATTTTATGAATTAAAAACTAACAAAAAAAGAAAAATTTCCGAAATTTTCAAAACGCAGTACTTACCCCAAAATTGGCCAAATGTTTTTGAAAATTTTATGAGGTGTGCGCGTGACTATTTTTAGTAGTTGGTGAAAGTTTCAACTTTTTAGCTCCATTATTTTGGAAGTTATGTCAAAAAAAGAAAATCGAATTTACGAAAATTCGCGTTATGCCGTTTTTTGTCAATTTTTGGGTAGTCTAGGCGTGCACTTAAAAAAAGTATTGAGAAATTGGAAAAATGATCTCCCAAAAGTTCCATCTTGACAACATTTCCATTCTATAGAGTTACTGATTGAAACTTTTGGACCAGTATCTCTACCCGAAATGTTGTTTCCATACATACAAAAAAAAAAAATAAAAAAAAAAAAAAACACACAGATTTGTAAAACTAATACAATCTTTGCTTTCGCTCAAAATCTAAAAAAACACACACAGATTTGTAAAACCAATACATTCTTCGCTTTCGCTCAGAATCTAAAAAATTATAAATTTAAATACATGTAAAAAATAATTCCCAGACTTAACATACATTTCTCATACAGACAAAACAACATGAAGAAGTTAGGTTAGGTTTTTTATTTCATTACTATAAAAGAAAATAGTAATAGTAATCTAAATTTTATAAGATTTCGTCTGCAATAAAAAAATCATCATTTAACGTGAAAAATATCAATTTTATACAAATTCTAATAAAAATAAATTAAAAATTTAGTAGCGATTTTTGAGTTTTAATCACAACCGTTTGAAATATTGATACCTATATGAATAAAATATTATACAAGGTTATATTCAATTTTAATTTCGTGCTTTAAGAATTCAAAAAATCATAAAAAAATAACTTTGAAAAAATTAAATATTTCCAATATTCTAAATTTATCCCAAAAAAGGTGCATTTAAAAAACAAATATTTTACCGTATTTCTACAACACCAAAAAGAACGTAGTAACATAGAAGAAAAATTCATTTTTAGACGTGAATCGCCCAAGAAATTATTATTATTAATAATTACCGCTATTGCGTTATACATATCATATCTTTATTACATAAATATTTATGAGTAACTAAAGTAACGTTGTCATTTGCAGAACTGTAGCGATGTTATAAAATTGCTGATTTCGTTATAGAAGTCGAAATTTCCGATTTCACGAATTCGGCTACAGTGTTGCTAATTTCATGTATTAGGCAATTTTCTGAAAATTCAGCAACTTTCCGAATTCGTTGTAACGTTTTCGATTCATATAGCCTAGGTTCAAAAGCTATATGAATGTATAGTGCATGTTTATCTATACCACTTGGTAAACACTCAGCGATGTAAGACTTAACTAAATTGATGAAACAATAACATACTTAAACAAATTACATTTACGAAAATGAGTATGATAAAAATTCTATAGACTAGTTCATATGGTTAAAACTATAAGTAATTTTAAGTACATTTAATTTTTTTTCCTCTTATGCGCATACAATATACTACCTAGCATAGACGACGACACTGTTCTTTAATTTTAATCAGGGAGGAGGGAGGTGATAAAACGTAAAAAACAGTATTTTGCTTTTATGTACAAAAATTATTTGATTATTATTATGGCTATCGAGAAGTATTATGATACAGAACCTCAACAAAAGTTGAATGAACTGATAATTCAATATTGTAACAAATCATTTACAGAGTAATTTACAGGTAGAAAATAAGTGTTTGACAAGAAAAAAAAATTTATTGAAATTAATGTAATTTTAGATAATATTTTCATTAATAAAATGTAATTCAATAAATTTAGTTAAGAGAAAGTGATATTTTCATTTGTTTTTAGGTTCTGAGTGGAACGAAGAAGCTAGTGAATATATAGTGATGTTTATTTATTTTTAACATCCTTCTGGAAACACTTTTTGGTATAGAAAAACTTGCCCAAAAATTTCATACAGTAACTCTTTAAATCGAAAATCACACCAAGATGGTACTTTAAAAAGGTCCTTTTTTAAACTTCTTAGTATTTCATGTTAAAAATAAGGAAAAACTACCCAAAAATTGTACAAAAATGGCGAAATATGTCATAAACAAGATCTTCATGAAATTGATTTTAATAATTTAAACATAGCTCGAAATCTAACAGCCAACCGGACTAAAAATTAGTTATGTTCACCCATTTATCAACAACATTGAAATATAGACCGAAAACAAAATATGAAACCTATACAAAATAAATTATAATTATATTTGTTACCCATCAATAAAATAATGGTAAAAATGTTCTTTTACTAAAATATTCCTCGCGTGTTTTCCTACACAAATTATCATTTTCATGAAAATTGATTCAATGAGTAAGTTTTACAAATTTTTAAAGATAGAATTCCGGCACAAATGCCAGTTAATCCAAATAAACACTGATTTATTTTCTTTATTATTATTTATGAGTTGTATCACACATAATATTACACAAAATTCATCATTCATACAAATAATAAAATGAACATAGATTATTTCGCTACCTATCAAATAATATCTATTAAACAAAGGTACTGAGTTTAAACAAATAATTATTGAGTAAAGCTCGACTCAGTCATTTTATTGAAAAAATATTTATCGTTTCTTTAAAAATCAACATTCCCGCGAAGAGTATCCTACTCGATGAGCGAAATTATCCATGAACAGTAGTATATGTATTATATTTGCTCCCGTGCTAAAATATAAAAGTCGCCGTCTATGCTAATGCTCCTAGTAAATTGAGAAATAATCAATACATACAAATATATGGTTGAATTTGTGGAATATGCAAATTATACGAACATCTTAAATCTAGACTTCGTGAATAAGATTTCTCTCATACTTGGCAATCGTTGAGATTACGCAAAAAAAAAAAAAATATATATATATATATATAAACAAAACCATAAAACATCCAAGCTCTAATCATTATATATCATTAAACTTTTTGTGACGTATGATATACGTTGGTATATTATAATAAAGTATACTTATAAATTGTATGTTTTCGAGATATTAATTATCTGTCATTGTGGTGACGCAAATTAGCTAAATATAGGTTACTCAGTAAGCAAATATCAGGAAGCCCAGTCAAAATATATATTATTATTGTAAAAAATATTAAACTCATAATTACTCTTTTAAATTGTATTTTTAGTTAAAAATAATTTTTCAAGAACTTTAAAATAAAACATAAAAACACGAAATAAAATATTATTCAACCCCATGTAATAAATTGTATACGCACGTGAAAATAGTACTTAATAGTTTATATATAATAATATTTTAAGGCAAATTGATTTTAAATTTTTTAAAATAAAATGTAATAAATAACAATTTTACGCATACACTACCTATCTAAGGTCTAATGATATTCTAATTTATGTCTACAAATGATCTTTTATTACATTTTAACATTTATAACTCTATTGGCTTCATTATAAGTGATATAATAATTTATCATAATACAATATTTACTTTCGTATTAAATTTATTCATGTAGCAGTTAAACTAAAATTATCAATCATTTTATAAAACCGCAAATTATTTATTCTATTTTTCATTGCAATATAAATAGATTTTTATTTTGATAACATATCAATGTGTAAAACTACTATCTAGCTATCTAGGTACTTATTTAACGCTAAAATGTACGTGTCATGATCAAAACAATTGAAAATTTGTTTTATTTTTCTAATTAGACATCTGCAGTTTTAATGACTTTAAAACATTTACGCTGGGAGTTCAAAACACACTTTATTTAAAAAACGAATAAACCTAATTATTTCACTTTGAAGGTTAAATGCATTCAATGAGGTGATAATGTACAATATAAGTACTAACTCGGTAGTTATATCATGGCTCCCATACCGTGCCAGTTGACAATTCCATAATAGTTAATACCTATTTGTACCTTATTCGTCTTGTATACATACCGCATCATGGTTATCCTTCGCTATTTAGGTGGGATACTCTTGGTAGATCTGTTGAATTTTAAAGAAAAGAAAAATAATTTCTTCGGTAAATCGATTTTGAGAAAATCGTCGTTTAATATAATACAAAACAATTATTGTCTGTTTTATATTAAATATGTTTAATAACTTAATAATAGAATAATTCATATCCATTTCGTTATTCTTGAAAATTATAAACTTATCGGTATTTTGAAATTTAAAGCTCTTACAAATAAAAACTGACTGAACTGATTTTAACAAAAATATAAATATACCTACTTAAGTATACTTATTTATTATTAGTTATTATGACTTACATTATTATTATTATTATTATTAGTTATTGTTATTACAGTTATTATGAGTAAGCAGGGAGGGGGGATATTTAATGGTCCGTGTTCCCTCCATTCACCATATTTATAACATTATACATTTTAAATTAAATTTTGCGTCGATTTGATTTATCTTTTTTATTTCTGTGTGATGTGATTATATCAATCAAACTAATTGTATTATAATGTACGATCTATAACCAATACAATGTTATATTTATTATCACATTTTCGCATAATATATTTTATTAAAGACGTGGAAATTAAATGTTATGTTTTTATAGACCACATGTATATTATATTTATTTTAGATTTTAAATGGTGAACAGAAGCACGTGTTCTTACAATAATATTCATTTTCTTTCTGTTAACATTTATTTTTATAGAAATGCTTGTCCAAAAGTTTCGATTAGTTTTTAAATCAAAATTTTTCCCTAGGTGGTACTCTAGAGAAGCCATTTTTCAAAACTACCCAAAATATGACAAAGGCGCCTTTAAAACTTTTGTTTTAAATTCAAACTCTATGAAAATTTTAATATAAAAAAGAAACTTTTTTTTCAAAATAAAGCTTTTTTCCCCTGTTCTTAGTTAATAAGTGGATATAAATCCGATAGAGAAAAAATTATTTATTTTTTTGTAATAATAATAAACTTTTCTAAATACGCCCCTGTGAGTAAGCTTGTAAGAAATTTTCCATCTTACCTTTATTTATATATATACAAGCAAGTTACAAAATACTAACGAAAATAAAACTACCATTATTTGAATTAATACTTAATAGTCTTTTGAGCCGGATTAAGAAATCTATTGGCAAAAACAAAATGTTCTTGAGAATAAAAATACGAGTTAAATAAGTTTAACCTAAAAAATCATTATCTTACGTAAAAAAAATCAGTTTTCTCGCTAATAAAAATATATTTATTGAGCGAACTTAAAAAATAACCATGGGTAGAATAACACGTGTAAAATTCTTTGGTAAAAAAAAATCCTACCTGATTAAAAACTAAATGTTTTATGAGATATTGATCGAAAAAAACCGCTATTTTACGGGAAAATTATGAGTTTAATATAAATTCTAAATTTTAACGATCATAAAAAAAATATTGAGTAACGAAAGATCATAATATTAAAAATTTAAAAGTGTATTAGATAAAAACTTACAAAAAAACATGGTACTTCTAAAATTCTATATTCATCCTAAAAGCTGTCAAATTTATCGATTTATTACAGTATTGGTGATAATGGTTGTAAATTTCAAATTTCTATTACTAGTATTACAGTTAGTTTTGAAATTATGTTCAAATTACTAAAATTGATTTTATGGAAATCTAGTTTGAAGCATATTTTTTTTATCTTTTATTCAGAATTTTGTTAGTTCTACCATACGCTTATCAAAACTGTTGCAGGGGCGTTCCTAGATTTTTTTCTAGTGGATGAACCTATTTTAACTCATTAGTTACTATAGGCGTACATAGGTGCTATTGGAGTGAGGGGAAAAAATTGTAGGGGGAAAAATTTCAGATATAATTGAGGTTTAGTTCTTCAGCCCTCCGACCAATGCCTATTGTCATTTTAAATGAGATCATATAAAAAAGTATTATTACTACCTACAAATACAATAAAAAAATATGGTATATCTGCAATAGTTCGTATTTGCACGTTATTGTCATTTATCAGTACCGTGGTTATAGATATTTAAATAACCATTGTCAGTATTTAACATCAGAGTTATTATCTTTCATAAATCATAATATATTATAATGTACCATATTTTGTATTATAAAATGTCGTTGGCCATATAGAAAATATACCTTTGTGTGTTATACACGGTTTAAAGTCGATATAATGAAAAGAGAAACATAATTTTTTCTTAAATAATAGAATAATGGTTAAGACATACCTATTGCATACGTATATTAATTCAACATTCAAGTATTAAAATAGAAGGTAGTAGGTAAGAGGTCACGGTCATTTTGTTGAAAAGAGAAGTGATCTTCTAAGAAATTATTGTTATTATTATTAATACATTTTTTAGATTCTGAGTGGAACAAAGAATGTATTGGTTTTACAAAATCTGTTTTTTTTTTTTTTGTATGAATAGAAGCAAGATTTCGGGTAGAAATTCTGGTCCATAAGTTTCGATCAGTAACTCTATAGGTGGAAATTTTATTTAGATGATATTTGTGAAAAATATTCTCGAAAAATTCTCCATATTTTTTCTAACCGCATGCAAAAACTACCCGAAAATTGACAAAAAACGGTAAAATACGTAATAACCTGAATTTTCATAAATTCTATCTTAATATTTTAACATAACTTCGAAAATAATGGAACTAGAAAGTTGAAACCACCAGCTATTAACAATAGTCTCACATACGTCATAAAATATTCAAAAACATTTGACAAATTTTGATATAAGTACAAAACTTTGAAAAAGTTTAAAATTTAGTGTTTTTTGCCAGTTTTTATTTCATAAAATTTTTATGTTTGGATTTTAAGACATTAAAATGTAATAAAATAATATTCATATGTATTAACAACGATATTGAAAAAATCTCGAAAATTGTAAGTCAAATTTTTTTATAACTGTTTAAAGTTAGTATTTTAACAGAATTCATTAGTTTTACATTAAATTACGCACTTCAACTCATATAAAAAATAATTGGTTCAATTGATCTTTTCGAAATATGGTAAATAAATGGAGAATTGGTCTATGGTGAATATTTTGAAGGAAGAAAATTTTTTACGAACGAATAATTAAAATTTTTACAAGGTTTTGATTGAAAAAAATTGGAAAAAAGTACTTACAAATTTACTGGAGATACCAGTGACGTAGTTAAGAGGGGGACAAAGGTGGCAGTTGTCCCCTAACCTCTTTAATGGTATTTTAGATTCTGAACACAGTGAAGAAAGCTTATGTTTTTACAATGATGTTAATTTTTTTTCTTCTTCTGTATACACTTTTTCGTATAGAAATACTCGTCCAAAAGTTTCAATCAGTAACTTTATAGATAATACTATACAAGCCGGTAATTACGGTGTGGCTTTTGGACTGCCGCCCAAATACATTTCTCAAGGCCACAATCAGTTATCAGTTGTTTCATACAGTGGCGTATATAGAAAATATTTTCGGGGAGGGCTATAATAGGATAATAAACAAAAACGAAAAAAAAAAAGCTCATAGACAGAAAACTATTTTATACTATTATCATTAAATTACCGCCAATTAACCATATTAATATAATATAATGGTATCGAAAGACGGCAGGAAAATATTAATAACAGGCAAATTTTGAATATCAATTTTTACAAAATTTCGGGGGGTGCTGCGGCAATGTGGGCACCCCTCTTATATACGCCACTGGTCACATATTACACAGACTGCCATGTATATTATGTATTTGTTACATACAATGTCCGGAATTGTATGTAACATATACACTATTAGATGTATATGTTTATGTATACACTATTAAATAACAATAGTTATTTGTTAAACATATCTAACCTACTATTTTATATTTATATTATAAATTTCCACCATTTAGAATCGTTTTGATTGAAGAAATGATTTATCGTTTCTTTAAAATTCAATATATCCGTCAAGAGTATCACCTGACGTGCGAAGAACACCCCGACGAGCGAAGTACTCACTTATTTTATTTTTTTTTTTTATTGTCATTTAGATTTTCATAAAATAATATGTTTTAAAGGCACGTATATAACGTGGTGAGTCACGTGCCTACTGCCTATGAATCTAACAGAAACTCACACACATATTGGCTGACAATATAATTATTACTTGCATATTCTATTATTTTAAATATTGTCAGTAATCACCAAAAATATTAAAATAAAAAACTTCAAATTTATCTTCATTATTTTTATAGGTGAAATGAAATACTGGTAATATTTTTTTTTTATTTATGTAAGTACTAAGATCCTGGTGTACGAAAAGAGGGTAGGCAAGATGAGACATTTTCTCTTACCGAGAAAAACTATTTTAACTTGTATAATTGTTCAAATAAATATTTCATTGTTCACTTAAGCATAGATTAATAAATTTGAAAGTAATAATAATAATAAAAATAAAAACAGTTTTTATGTAAATATCTACCAATATATGTAGATATTCATATACTCATATATAGTATATACTATACGTATATTGTATACTAACTAATAACTATACTTTAATTTCGGGGCGTTCCTCTGACAATTTTAGTAGCAGAAAACAAAACTTGGAATTTAAAATGTTTTTAGGAATATAAAAGAGACTATAACATATTGACCTTTTTTAATAATAAATGCAAAGCTAATGCACGCTCGTCACGCCTTATTCGAATGTTTATTTATTTATAGACTATAGTATAAATTATATAATATTAATGTTTTGCCATAATAAAATTTTGGCCTAGATGTTAATGTCCTAAAAAAATCTATATGATTTCCCTGAAAGATAATTTCTAAATAACGCCGAATATGACCTGAGCTCGCATGCCCAAAACACCTTGCTATGTACGTCCCTGGATGAATGCAAATTTCTACGTCACGCATTAGGCGGGGATGGATGAATGCGGGAATTATACGTCCACTTAATATTTAGGTAAACATTAAATATTTTATTATAATATTATGCATGGCACGGGCGCGCCGTATTTATGTGTGTGCGTGCGCGTATACAGACGAAAATCGATATAACGCGCGTATCGAAAACGCTACGCGAATATGCAATGGTGGCGGCGGTGGCGGTAGCACAGTCGAAGGAGAGAAAAAGTTTATAAACTGAACGAACGCAGAGCGGAAAAAAAACCGAAAATTCTGCGTCCAATTTCCTACTACGGGCAACCACCGGGCTAAGGGTGACAGTAGCGCTATCTAGCGGTTTTTGCAATCACGGCCATTGGCGCCGAGGACGATAACAATAATAATAATATATATTATGATGGGAAAACGTATTCCGTGCGTTTACGGCCTCGGTAGTCGGCACGCGCGTCGTTCACGGTTGAACGGAAACAATAACAACGACGAGAAGAAATAAGTAAATGATAAAAAAAATATATTTATAATATATCTTACGAATAATAAATCGACGCGGCGGCCACGACTACGAACACGCTGCTAAAAAACTGCGTTCATTCCCCATCCGCCCATCGATAACGCTATTAACGTTTACCGGTGAACGCGACCTTCTTGCGAGAGTACGATACGCGATAAGGCCGCCGCGCCGCCGCCGTTGCCACCACGAGGTAAGTCGAAGTGAATTTTCCCGTCCACACCCCGCCGCCGTATCAACGACTCTGAGGGTCTTGGCCGCAGCCTAATCGACCGTCTTATCACGTATTCGCGAGTACGCCAATGTCACACACGTTATGATTATTATTATTATCGACTGGAAAAGTATAATTGATAACGGCCCCCCCACACACACTCACACACGCGCACTTTCACACCACAGCATCGTCTATTCGCACTGACTTACGCACACCACCACCACGTTGTACACCGTCCGCTTTATCGCCACGAGTATTTTATCACCAACACCACCGAGCGATATATCAACACAACTTATCGCTTCAGCAGACCCTGTATAATAATGTTATTATGAAGTGATATGCCATGAACACGTTACGACAGACTGCAGTAGTGTTATCGAGGACTTGCTGACGTCGTCAGCCGATTAGTCAGTGTGTGTGTGTGCACACGGTGTGTATTGCCGCCGCCGCGCTTAGTAGTAGTTACTAGTTACTACTTACCAGTCAGTAACGCATCGCGAAGACCGTGAATGTTCGCGCGTGCTGTTTACTCGACTGTTCTCGTGCGTGTGCCCGATTCGTAAATAATTCACGTTCAAACTACTTATTATATACCACCTTCCAGGTATTCGCACACACGTACAATATAATATCGACTAATGCCTACTAAAAATTTTTGCGAGTAAAAAAAAAAAAAAGAAAAGAAAATAGGTACTCGCACCTAATTATTTATTAATATTGTGTGCCTGCTAATAAAACGTTCTCCGCCCACGCGCATCATCGGCCACGAAGCCCGTGCCCACGGTCCGGATTATTTTTATTTGTATACGATATTTTCTTCACGTTAGCTCTCCAACCACCACGGTCTGTCGATATTTAATTATTTTTCATTATAATTCGCTTTCACTCCAGCAGCCGTCCTACGTCCAATTGACGCCGCAGCCCGTCCTATCCGCGTTCCATGTCGTGTAGTGTTACCGCCTCCGATCCCGGTCGTCGTTGATGAGATAGGTATCTCTCACGCGGACATGTCTGTGGCCCTTTTGGCTGCCATCGCGGTTATCCTCATCGCTGTTTTCCGTATACTCAACGTGTCCAGTCAGCCGCAAAAGCCATCGTTCTACTGCAAGGACAAACGATTCCTCAACAGAATCCTGAAGTTCGCACCCCAGCTCGAAGATCCGTAAGTGTGCCATCCACCACCCTTTCTATTTTTGCTTTTCATCGGGTCAGTCTCTGAACCAGACCCGATCGTCTACCGGCGTCCGCCTCGATAAAGTACCTACTGAGTAAATCTTCGGCAACGTTGATTTCATCATACCCCATTAACGAGTTATCCAAATATTAAATATGATGTAAAGGTATATGTTGAGATTTGTAAGATTGACTATTTTATTTTCAGTTATATTAGGTAGGTAGGTATAGATTATCATATATATATAGGTCAACCAACCATAGACTGGAAATATATACCTATTTTACCTCAATTTGTGTATAATATAGTGTATTAGTATATACCTACAGTGGAACCCAGGTAAGTCAAAAAAAAAATGCATTATGTGACCAAAATCTCATCAAAAAACAATCTATAGATGTTTAGAATTTTTTCAATGGCTATAATATCAAACATCTGTAGACTGTAGGTATAGATATTTATGTGAATTTTGGTTGTTCTAAATATAATGGTACACGAAGTACATTTCTTGTTATTTATTAAGTAAATATATACCTCGATATATACCTACCTACTCGCTAAGTTCTTACAGTGTATTTAAATATTTACCAAACATTATTAAATGTTATTTGTACTGACATATCTGCATTTCTTAAATATAAAATAATTTTTAAAAATTGTATAGACTTAATATTTTAAAAAACCTCTAAATCATAACATTGATTAGTCAAAGAAAATTTAGTTTCCTTTAACTTATAAACGTTCCACTGTAAATGGGAAGTATCTATATTAATCTCAAGAAAACTTAAGAGCATTTAAATATTTGTATTTAGTAATACCTATACCAAGATAGGTTAACTTTCATATATAAATGTCTATCTTATAATAGGTAGGTACTTAGTGTATACTTAGGTACCTATGTTAATCTCAAGTGATTGATACTAATGTGTTTAATAATTAGGTATATAAGTATATTACATAAATAGTTGGAAAATTAAGGAGACTAAACTCCCTCAAAAGTTAATGGTAAATGTCTTAGATCCTTGATTTGCTTGTCTTTACACATCTTTATGAGTAAAGTATAGGTACTATCAAACGCGACAATAAAATTAATTTTATACCTAATAATATACTAATAACTGACTGCACTGTTATTTAAAATAATGATTATTATTTTTTCATTATCTATATTATACTATACGTCCTGTATGAAGTAATAATACTATTAAAATCACAAATAATAACACCATTAAACATATTTTTCTATTTTGCATTATTTTTCTCTTTTTGATTGATCTTACAAACATTATTAGTAAGGCATAGAATCGTAAGCGTGTCCACAGGGTTGCAGGGTATGCAGCTGAACCCCCTGCGAGATCAGGAAGCTGTCACCACAGACCCATATTGACTTTTGAAATATCTCTAGCTATATTAATCTCTATAGTTATTGAACTTAATGATGTGAAATATTATTAATCAAAGATTTAGACAGATTTGTTAACTATTTAATGTAAATAATACCTACCTTCATATACCTAAGTCTTAAAGGTTGATATGTGATCTTTAAATATTTGTAGGGGGCTAAATTACTAGTGGAAGTAGGTGTACAAATTTTAGGAAATACTTTGGAAATACATGGAAGTCCACAGTCAGAAATCTGGTGTAAAAAAAATGTGTTAGTGGTTTACCCCCCTATATTTGTTTTGTGTACCTAATTTAATTTTATATCTAAGAAAAATAAATTAAATGTTGTACAGTTAAAGGGTTTTTTAAGTGCCTACCTATATTTTATTAATTTTTCTAATAAATTTCAACATTTTAAATTCTGAACGTGGTGAAGAAGCTTAAGTTTTTTTTTCACAATGATGTTTATTTTTATTTTTTCTTCCTCTGTGAACACTTTTTTTGTATAGAACTACTGGTCCAAAAGTTTCGATCAGTAACTTTATAGATCCAAAATCGAACCCAGATGGTACTTTTGAGAGGTCATTTTTCAAATTTCTCAATATTTTTTTTAATAATGCGAAAAAACTGAAAAATATTTTTCAAAATATGCAATTACCGCAATTTCCGTAAAATTAAAAATTACTTTTTGACATAACTTCTAAAATAATGCAGCAAAGGACTTGAAATTTTTACCAACCACTAAAAATAGTCACGAGAAAATTTTATAAAAATTTCAAAAAGATTTGATCAATTTTGAGTTAAGTGCAGCATTTTGAAAATTTCAGAAATATCTCATTTTTTGTTAGTTTTTATGTAATAAAATATTTGATTTTTGATATTAAAACTTGAAAATTTAATATTATCTCACAGACATATATGTCTACTTGACCTGAAAAAATCTCAAAAATCGTTAATCAATTTTTTTTTTATAACCGTTTGGAGTTAGAATTTCGACTGAATTCGTTAGTTATACCTATAATCACGCACTTTAACGTACATATAAGAAAACTGGTTAGACCGATTGTTTTGAAATTTGGTGTCTAGATAGAAAATTTCATTGCGAATATTTTGGTGCAATAAAATTTCTTACGGACAAAGAATTAAACATTTTACAAGGGTAAGACTGAAAAAAAGTCGAAGAAAGTACGGATACTATTAGGTATTTGTTATTCGCTTATCTTATCGTACGTATTTTTCGATGCTAAAATTTAATAAGATACAAGTCGGTAATTAGGGTGTGGCCTTTGGACTGCCGCCCAAATACATTTCTCATAGCCACAACGCCTTATCAGTTGTCACTTATTACACGGACTGCCATGTATATGTGTATGTTTACACTATTAAATAACAGTATCCAACCTACTATTTTATATTTATAGTATTAACTTCCTTCTTTATATAATTAACTTCCCTCGTTCAGAATCGTTTTATTGAAGAAATGATTTATCGTTTCTTTAAAATTCAATACACCTGTCAAAAAATCCTACCTGTCGTGCGAAGAACACCAATCGTGCGAAGTATGTCCCGCTTTTTTTTTTCAATTAGTTGTTTGTTTACTTTTTAAAAAAAGTATGCATCCTATTTTGCAGAATAGTAAGTTAATGTGGATTTATAGATTTTTAGACATAATTATTAGGGCATATCAAGTTGTTCAAAACTACTTACAACTTGTGACAAAAATAAAGAAATACTCAAGAAGAAATATTAAAAAACTAAAAATATAAGATACATAATATGTATATTAATGCCCAAGAATAAACTTTTGACACCAAAATTAGCTTTGTAATTACAAAAATAAAGAAATTCTTTAAGTTTTACCTAAGTTAAAAACTACCCCAAATTGTAGAATTTGAAGTAGGTACCTAATAATTATCATTTATATATTGTAAAAATTTATTTTGGAAAATATTATCTTTTAAAAATATTTCAAGTTAAATATTTATAGTTTAAAACCATTTACCTACCTACCTATTAAAGAAATATTATGTGCAAAAAACAAAATATATTGAGTTTTATAAACTTAATAGGTTATTATTATCAGATAACTTTGATTGATTATAAATATTAACATATAAAAATATATATTGTTATTTTTTTACTCGTTTTTTTATGAATACATAAATTAGATTTTTCCAAGTTGAAAGTTTCAAATAAAAGAATATGTAAAAAATCCTAGTGATATTTGTTATATAAAGCCTAAAAGTTATGAAAACAACAGCTATAAACCAAATAGCATAGAGATTTCCTCCTTCCTTAATTATTGATCACTAAATAATAACTCCATGTAAAAAATTACTTATAAAGTATAAACATTTAATTTTAATCATTTTAGATGAAAATAATCATTTAGACTGTACTAATTTAGTTAATATAAAACAGAAAATAAATTTCTTAGTACTTAAGTATGAAAATGTTAGGTACCTATTGTTTAATCTAAGTATTAAATTATATTCAAGCAAAATAAATGTCTAAATAAATTATTTTGTTATTAAGAATTAAGTAGGTACCTATGGATTTAATCGGAAATAAATTGAAATTAACTAGGTATCTGTTTTATGTTTTCATTTTTATATTCTTAAATAGAACCTATAATTTTATGTGATTTTATTATACTTTGATAATTTTAAATTCAATTCTTAGTATCTTGAAAATTGTTTTAATGTTTAAGTCTTACGACTCATGCAGTAATATTAATTGTATATTTTACCAAAAAAATACTAATATTTTCAAGTAGGTATAAGTACATTATGTATTTTATACCTACTTTTATATTATTAGTATTAGCCTATTTTTATTGACATAAAAAATAGGCTGTTTTTTATTTTATTTTTTTTTTAGTCCATAGGCTAATGTTTTAGCATTGGATCTGAAAAAAATCTATGTTACATTTTAGCTCCCTAGATCAAACTTGAAGTGTTGCAAACCGAATTTGCTTCCCATTTAATTAAAATAGCAAAAACAACGTAATTACTCAATCATGGATATCTGGTAATTTTTTTATATTTCTAAAAGCAACATTTTATGGAGTTTTAAATTTCTTACAAAAAAGGTCTGTATCACTAAATCCTTAAATTTGGATTTCATTAATTTTTATAATAATAAATCACCCTACGTTTAGTGAATACTTGGAATGAAATTATAAATAATTGGACACGGCTTCGGTATCAGTGCAGTGTCATGAAAATTTCTGCCCCTCCCAGTTATTAAACAAAATTTATACCTATGATTACCTACATAATTTATAATATTTTTTACCATTTTATTATTTCTTTAAAAACTTAAATGTTAAATATTTAGTTAGATACCATAAACATATACCCAATTACACTTGTAATACTACTTAGATAATAAACCTGGATGAAATAGATAATACTCATAAATAATATAAAAAATTAAATGTTAAATAATATTTCTTAAAATATATATTGCTTAGTATGGCAGCATTTAATTAAAGATTGTAAATGAAATAGATTATGATGTACCAGTAAATGCATTTATTTTTCATGAATATGATTTTTTTGATTAGTATAAATAGCTAATGCTTAATTAAATTATTATAATCAAAGTTAATTAATCAAATTCTATAAATATTGATGTCTGTAATCAATAGTAATAAATTTCTGAATGATATTTTTTTATCACCTATAAAATGCAAGTTGTAATTTTGTACTATACTATTTGAGCTTCCTACTCAATCATGTATTTAAAAAAAAGCATATCAGTGATAAAAAACCTCCTGACAGGTATTTAAGAACAAAAAATGTATTAAATAAAATAACGAATTTGTTGTAGTATTTTCAACCTTTATTATAACTATGTTTAATTATAGAGGTATAATAAATACATACCTACCACTATATTTAATATGAGTGATGTATATCTTATTGTATTAGATATTATAAATATTGTCTAAATATTTAACTAAATTATATAAAGTCATAAATATTATATCAATAATATTACTAATTATAGAAATCAATAGCTTAACTTACTTGAAATTTTTTTTTTCATAGATATTCAGTGATTTTCATTAATAAAATTCACTTAGCACCATTCAATATTAACTTATAAATTATTGTTTCACTTTTTATTTCATTAAAAAAAAATGTACTGTTAATGTAAATCAAAGTATTTATAATAATTAGACATATACAATTTTTTATTCGTTATAGTTATCATTCATTATTTTTTGAAATAAATATATGAACATTTAATTTTTTTTTTTTTTTTTGGTTGAATATGAAATAAAAAATTATAGACTAGAAATAGGTACAGTAATTTCTCCTGTCACAGTTTATACTTAATAAAAATAACTTTTGCTCAAAATTTAAGCACTATTTTATTGAGCATTTAAATTGTATGCTTCTGAATATGATAATTCTTGAAACATGTTGCCGTCTACAAATTAAATTTAAACCTAAAAAAGTTTCAAATAAAATAACAATTGCAAACACACAATAAAACATATGTTTTGCTGAATATTTAACACAATGTGTCTATTAAATTTAATTTCATAGTACACCTATATTATACAATACACAAGGCTTTTAGTATTATGCTATGACTTGTTTAATTTTTATCCCAACGATAGACCTGGTTCTGTGTTTAAACCATAAATTACCAGAAAACTTGTTTATTTTAAATAAAAAAATCTCATATAAATAATTACGTATTTATACTTTTATCTACTGTCTGCATATTATTTAAATCTTAAAAAAAATTTGAAGCTAATAATTCAACTTGTAGGTAGTTTAATTTTTCTAAAAAAGTTATCTTTGTGTAAATGTGTAAGTATTAATATAATAATTACTTTTGCTAACCTCTCATAAATTCATTAACTAAGTATTTTTTATGCCTATACAGTTCTATTACTTATTTAAAATGTTGAACTTTTTTATTTATGTTTTGTTAGATATGCCTACAAGAGGAATTCTTACTTATCAATATATGTGTTTAAGTTATATTCTTATAAAATGTTTAGTTAACTGTAGAATAATGACTTTTATTATTTTAATACAAAGGTTATATAAAATTTAAATTGATTGGCATGATTTGATGCATTAATTAACTGTAAAGTACCTAGGTATTTCTTAATATTACTTAATATATTATTGTATTTTACATAATATTCTGATATTCAATAATAAAATAATTGTTTACATAGTTCTGTTTTTACAACACCTAACTTGAAAGTATTAAAATATAATAGAATTATATTATAAGACTATATTTAGTCATTTATTATTCTGAATGTGAATATTTTACATAGATACCATTTCTATTAAATTTGATGTCTCTATTTTTTATTTAAACTAACATAGTTTTTATCATAGTTTTTATAAATGTAATTTTTATTATATTAAACACATTATTACAGTAAGCAAATATTAATAGGTACTACTATTAAATAAAATTATTACATATATACTATTATTCACCTATCATGAATAATAAAGTGGTAATCATAGGGAGATATTGGGGAGCCTAGCCCCCTAAATCCACTCAAAACCTCCCTAGATGTCTTCTAAATTGCTGAAAGCTCATACCTTTAAAAGGGTCTAAATCAAACAAATTAATATTTTAGTCCCCAACATTTTTATTCTATCGCTGCTAATGGTGATAATTAGGTAATGGATTTATATACTCTAAAAATCCTAAAAATATGTTTTTAAAAATGCTGTAATATGCCACAAAATATGTATTTATGTTTAAATATACACATTTACGTTTAAATATGCAAATTATGAATTATAATCTTATCAAAAATCACTAGATACAAAAAACTTGGAAACCACATCAGTCAGCGTCGTGCGTTTGTGTATATTATTTTTTTTTACGTGTAAACTTGTGTCAGTACCACACACACACACACACACATATATACACAGGGTGATTTTTTAAGCGTGCTCACCCCCATTTTTGGCCGTAAAAATGCAAAATTTGGAATTTTTTTTTTGCGGAATGATCAAGTTACTTTAAAACCAATATTTTTCATAACTCATTTTTTTCATGTCACCTTAAAGGTGTACTGTGGAGATACAAACTTTCTTTTTTCAAATGGCTACCCCTATTTTAATTACGGAATTATATTCGGATTATTTTTCTGTGAATTTTGATGTATTGAAATTAAAATTTGAATGAGTAGTTTTTGAATTGTTCAAATTTAAATATTAATGAAAATTGTCACTTGGGCACATATTTTAATTTATTCTTAATAGGTAAATGAGATATGACGACCTGACTAATTAATATTTTGTAAATGTAAAATTTAATCTCGTATACACGACATGATATCTATGAACATTTCGACTAATTATTTCTGATTAAAGGTTAATTGAGTAGTTTATAATAATTACGAACTACATACGTAACTAAATATGTGCCCAAGTGACAATTTTCCTTAATATTTAAATTTTAATAATTCAAAAACTACTCGTTCAAATTTTAATTTCAATACATCAAAATTCACAGAAAAATAACCTGAATATAATTCCGTAAATAAAATAGGGGGTAGCCATTTGAAAAAAGAAAGTTTGTATCTCCACAGGACACCCTTAAGGTGACATGAAAAAAATGAGTTATGGAAAATATTGGTTTTATAGTAACTTGAACATTCTGGAAAAAAAATCACCCTGTATATTATGTATCATAATATGAGTATGCTATCTTATCTTTGATGATAGCGACCAGTCGTAATTTTATCGATATGTGGTTGTGAACATAAATAAATATAAAACAGAACAAAAATATGTGTTATAAATAAAAATATGCTCAATAAAAGTACAAATATGCATTAAAATATGCAAAATACAGTAAGATTATTTGAATAAGAATGATCTAAATTGGGGGCAATTCTCATCAGATTTCAAAAAGTTTATTCCAATACATATATGCATTTGCATATAAACCCATTCTCTAGTGATAATCGGTATTGAATTTTAAAATTAATAATATTAAATATTAATTCAATCTCTATTTACACCAACTACCAATTGTATTATTCATGGAATGTAACCCAAACACACATTAAAGAAATTTGCTTTTAAATGTACTTTATATAAACCTAAGCAGTTAAGCCAATGTTATATTTAATAAAATCATTCTATTTATAAAGACATTTTCATGTGTATACAGTGTGTGTATTACGGCTAATTGTCTGAACTGTGGCTATTGTTGACAATAACTGGATAATTACCCATAAACCTTAAATTATTTCAATGACATTTTTTTTTTTTTTTAATGTTAACATTATCCAAGTACCTACTATTAAGTTTGTCCACATATACCTACGCTTTTTTTCTAAATATTTATATTTTTCCGTTCAATCTAGTTTAAATTGGCAATAAATAATTTTGTTCATGACTTTTTATTGTTTTGATGAAATTTTTATATTTTCAGTCATTTATATAATTAGCTATTATGTAATTTTGTTGTATGTAGCTCAAATCTAGATCAAAAATTTCTTAAATTACTTAAATGAAAGGAATTTTGGCCTTTATATATTCAATTGATAAGTGAAAGTGATGTGAAAAAATATTATTTTTAATTAGATATACCAACCTATCTTATTTTCTTTTTCTGTGCATTGAAAATATACTATTATATTAGTATTAATTACTATGAATCGTTACACAATATTAATATCATTACTGTTCTAATATCTACAAATTTGTAATCTGAAATCTTTTACAAATACCTACTAAGATAAAAATTGGAATACTTAATTTGTGATAAGTTGTTCGTGTTAATAAAAACATTTTTATTAAGCATTTTTTTTTTTTTTTTTTTTCATATTTTGGGTTTTTTAGTGCATGTTTTAAAGTTATTTTGAAGTTAATTTAAAGTTATTTTAAAGTTATTTTGCTTGTTTTTAGTGCTTAAATGC
This sequence comes from Stegophylla sp. TES_Ste_2020, assembly GCA_025469315.1. Taxonomy (NCBI): domain Eukaryota; kingdom Metazoa; phylum Arthropoda; class Insecta; order Hemiptera; family Aphididae; genus Stegophylla; species Stegophylla sp. TES_Ste_2020. The sequence continues at coordinate 20,803 of JAIPRM010001585.1, forward strand.
ATGCATATTAAACACTTTTTAGACATGAGAAGCTATAAATACTAATCAAATAATCAGTTGAATTTGATTTGTGTTACCATTATGGTGTTTTCGTGGATAAAACAGATTTTATTTATTTATTATTGAGATAATTTTAGTCTGTCCGTTAAAACAGTGCGTGATATTTATGCAGTTGAGCCATTAGCCATAATTTCTCCTCAAGTAATTTAATGTTCCAAAGATGACAGTGATTGAATATGCATAACAGTCCAATTTTTGTCAATCTATGGCAGTGGTTCTCAACCTATTCTGATACATGTCACCCTTTACTACGATATTTTTTCACTAATTCAGCCTTCCATTTAAAGATAGGGCACATATTTCGGACATATCCAAACCTTATACTGTAATCAGTAATTTGTGGTCAAAATTTTTTAACGAGGTGAGATAAAGAAGGATGATTGAGCAAAAAATGAATTTGAAAAATGTAATATAACTGTCAAAAGGCATCTGGATCCAGTTATAAAAAGATTTTATTTCAAAAAATTCTTTTATTTATTATTTTCCATCAAGATAGAGCGTCACCCTTACACTAGGTTTATGTCACCCTAAGGTGACATGTCGCCCCGGTTGAGAACCACTGATCTATGGCAAAGTCTGAACTGACTGCATTAATAACTTAAATTCTAAGTACTCTTCAATTTTAAACCCTACTACTTTTCAAATAAAATTTAAGAAATCAAGTGCTAAAAGTCCTAATTATAAAAAGTTGTATTTATTGAAAAATGTGTTATGATTTTTCAAATCATTTAGAAAATCTAGGTAAATAATGTGAATATTGCAAATACTGTCATACATTTTTTATGGTTTTATGTCATTTTTTTATTGCAGAAAATAATTCTGTAAATACATAGGTACCTATAATATATCTTTATAAGATTGTATAAATAATAAAAAAAATTTTATGAATTTTCTGAGTAATTGTATCAGTGATAATTATTTAATTAGTACAATTTAGGATGAAACAACTGCATCTAATGTTTGTAATAAAATATTTCTGTAATCATAATAAAATATATATATATATATATATATAGAGAGAGAGAGAGGAAATAAATGTAATAATATTTATATTATAATTAAGAATAATTAATAATTTGCTTATAAAAGAATGAGTAAATTAGTAGTAATAAAGAAACTTAATCATATGAATGAATTTAAATTATTACATTAGACTTCTACTATTTCTAAAAGATTTATTACTTAAGATTTGGAGTATAATAATGTGATGTAATTAAAGAAAATGTTACTTCATTTTTTTTTTAGATATGTACCAACTAGATTGTGGGGATTCAGTGGCCACATTCAAACTATTTTATACAGTGTTTTCGGTAGGGTAAGATGTCCATGTCCCAAAGGAGATAGAAGGTTTTTAATGCTTGAAGATGGTACTACTCTAACATATGATTTATTTAAACCAACTTTCAATGAGCCAGAACTAGGTTTGTTATTTAATAAATATCTGTATTAAAATAAGTTTTAAATTTTGCAATAAATTCACTTTAAATTAATTGTAAAAAAAATATGTTTTATTAATTTTTTTTCAGCTGAAATTACTGTGGTTATAGTTCCTGGAATTTGTAACTCTTCAGAAAGTGATTACATTCGAACGTTTGTAAATTATACTCAGAATCAAGGCTATCGATGTGCAGTTCTTAATCATGTAGGGGCCTTACAAAATGTACCTGTCACTGCCTCCAGAATATTTACTTATGGTAAAAATATTTAATTTAAATTACTAAATATTATCTTAATTTTTATAATTTTTCTCTACAGTTCCATAACTTTATTTTAATAGCTTTTGAATTATTTACTAATATTAACTATTATAGGCGCCTTTTTTTTTCAATTTCTGAACGAAGTGAAGAAGCTTATGATATTGCAATGATGTTTATTTTTTTTATTATTATTTTTTCTTCCTCTATGAACACTTTTTCATATAGAAATACTCGTCCAAAAGTTTCGATCAGTAACTTTATACATCTAACATCAAACCCAGGTGGTACTTTTAAGAGGTCATTTTTCAAATTCCTCAATTTTTTTTTTTAAATCCGAAAAAACTGAAAAAAACGGCAAATTATGCAATTACCGCAATTTCCGTAAAATTGGAAATTACTTTTTGACATAACTTTTAAAATAATACAGCTAAGGACTTGAAATTTTCACCAACCACTAAATATAGTTACGAAAACATTTCAAAAACATTTGATCAATTTTGTGTTAAGTACAGCATTTTGAAAATTTCGGAAATTTCTAATTTTTTGTTAGTTTTTATGTAATAAAATTTTTGATTTTTGATATTAAAACTTGAAAATTTAATATGATCTCACTGACATATATGTCTACTTGACCTGAAAAAACCTCGAAAATTGTTAGTCAACTTTTAAATTCTGAATGAAGTGAAGAAGCTAGTGTTTTTACTATGATGTTTATTTTTTTTTTTTTTTATGTATTTATTTATTTATTTTTTCTGTGTACAACTTTTCGTATAGAAATACTTGTCCAAAAGTTTCGATCAATAACTTTTTGAAACCGGATTTGCCTCTAGATTGTACTTTAAAGAGGTCATTTTTTCAATTTCTCAATTCTTCAATTTTTTTTTTGGAAAAAACTACCCAAAATTTGACAAAAA
>JAIPRM010001585.1:23573-36674 GCA_025469315.1 Stegophylla sp. TES_Ste_2020
TTTTTTTGGAAAAAACTACCCAAAATTTGACAAAAACGACTCGGAAACCATCATTTTTTGATCCGAATTTTATGAAAATTTAAACATTGATAGAAAATCTTATAAAAAAGATTTTAGCGCAAGAAAATTTTGAAAATATGAAAAAAAATTTTTGACATTTTTTGAAATTTTTTTTTTTTATCTACTTCCTTTGTTCAGAATCGTTTTACTGGAGAAATGATTTAATGTTTCTTTAAAACGTGACGCCCGTCAAGAGAATACCACCTGTCGTGCAAAGTACACCCATCGTGCGAAGTATGTCCGGCTTTTTTTTTTATAACTGTTTGAAGTTAGAATTTTGACTGAATTTGTTAGTTTTACCTAAAATTACACGCTTTAACGCACATATAAGAAAATTGGCCAAACCAATTGATTTGGTGTCTTGATAGAGAATTTTATTGCGAATATTTTGGTGCAATAAAATTTCTTATGGACAAAGAATTAAACATTTTAGAAGGGTAAAAACTGAAAAAAAATCGCAGAAAGTACGGACAAATTAATTGAGTATTTTATTTCTAGATTACGGACAGGTATTGTTATTCGCTTATCTTATCCTATATATTTTTCGACGCTAAATTTAATGCAATACAAGTCGGTTATTACAGTGTGGCTTTTGACTGCCGCCCAAATACATTTCTCAAGGCGCGACGCCTTATCAGTTATCACAGATTACACAGACTGCCATGTATATGTTACGCCGAATTCGGCAACGTAACACACATACACACAATATTCGGGTACCTACTCATTTTTACAACTCGACTCTACTCGAAAAATATTATATAAAATACACTACTCACCCAACACTGTTAAACAATAGTTGTTATTTGTTAAACATATCTAACCTACTATTTTATATTTATATTATTAACTTCCTTCATTCAGAATCGTTTTATTGAAGAAATGATTTATTGTTTCTTTAAAATTCAATACATCCGTCAAGAGTATCTCATCTGGCGTGCGAAGAACACCCCGACGAGCGAAGTACACACTTTTTTTACATTATGTGTGTATTTTTTTAAATTAAATTAAACTCGACCAAAATTGTTGTTTCATTTTTTTTTTTTCAAATAATGAAATTAATATACATTTATAACAATATTTTAATAGTTATTTGTAATATATTTATAGCATTGTCTATATAGGAAAACAAATCATAGCTGAACTGATATTATTCAAACTTTTATCACAATACAATAATTCCTGTAATCATTTTTATTAAATTATAATGGATGTTTTTTTTTTTTTATATATTATTGTAATTTTTAACATTTTTTTTAATTAACTACTATTTACTAAAATTTCTATTCAATTAGATGAATTGCCAATGTCCAACATGTACAAACTTGGATAAGTTCCAAAACCCAATTTTGTGATTTTTTTCTATTCATTAGTTGAATATGGATATGTTGTATATTTTAGCATACATAAATCATTAGAATATTTAAAAAAAAAATTTCTAAGTTTTAAAAGTTATTTAAACACAATAATATTAAATTAATAATTTGTAGGTAACACTGAGGATCTTCATGTAATGCTTTGTAATTTATCAGAACATTATCCAAAAACCAAAATTGTAATAATTGGTTATAGTATGGGTGGTAACTTAGTTACCAAATATCTTGGAGAACCTCGTCAAAATAGACCAAGTAGTGTTGTTGCTGGAATATCTATATGCCAACCTTATGATGCATTGAAGTAATTATAATTTACAATAAAATATTTAAAACGTAACTCCTAATGTGTAATTTTAATTATGTACTATATGGTTAATAATTCGAGTTTCACATTCATAACTCATGTGAAAATTTTCATTCTATTCAAAGTTAATGCGTTTTTTTTGACACTGGTATAAAATCATGCTAATTTATTTATAAATATTTTTAATCGTAAACTAATCTATATGTTTTACTTATTATGTTTTTTTTTTTTATTATTATTATTATTTAAGGGCAACTGGTGTTTTATTACATTGGCAAAATTTCCGGAGATTTTACTTGTATGCATTAACAGAAGCAATAAAAGCATTAATTTTAAAACACAGAAGTAAATTATTGGCAGATGATATAAAAGAAAAATATTCTCTTAATGAAAAAGATATTATATCTGCTGCTACATTACCTGAACTTGATGATGCTTATACCAGGTAAAATTATAAATCAATTTATTTGTAATACAAATTTTTTTAGTTTTTAAAATGAATTATATTATTATACTTTATAGTGTAAAATAATTGGACATGTCTATTATTTTTTTTACTTTTTTTGTCATACCTATTGACTATTATTTTTGGTTTAATCATCAACTATATAATAATTTTTAATTTGCAAAAAAAAAAGCCGGACATACTCACACAACGGGTGGGTGGGATTCTCTTGACGGTTGTATTGAATTTTAAAGATAAATAATTTCTTCAGTAAAACGATTCTGAAAAAGGGAAGTTAATAATATAATAAATAAATGAGAAAAAAAATGTTAGGACAATGTCCAAAAAAAATTTTTCTTGTGCCAAAATCTTTCTTATATGATTTTCTATCAATGTTTAAATTTTCATATATTTCGGATCAAAAAATTATGGTTTCCAAGTCGTTTTTGTCAGATTTTGACTAGTTTTTTCCAAAAAAAAAAAAAAAATGAAGAATTGAGAAATTCAAAAAATGACTTCTTTAAAGTACAATCTAAAGGAAAATCCGGTTTCAAAAAGTTACTAATCGAAACTTTTGGACAATTATTTCCATACGAAAAGTTGTACACAGAAAAAAAAATAAACATCATTATAAAAACACTAGCTTTTTCACTTCGTCCAGAATGCAAAATACTCACTAAGGTCAGTTACACAAAAATTTGATTCCAAAAATACATCGATACATAGTCAACATAACGATGAAAATGCTACGTTTTAAATTAAATTAAGAAAGTTTTTTTTTTTTTTTTAACTCTTATGAACATCAATAATCGAGAATATATTATGTCTGTAAATTATTTTCAAACAATTAAGGGGGGAGGTAGATAGTTTTAAATTTTTTGTGAAAAGTTAAAAACAGAATTTTGACTCTATTCGAGACTTAGCGTTTTAAGTGTTCACGTTTACCGGTGGAAAAAAAAACAATGTTTTTTAAAATAAAATCTATGCACTTAACAGAGCATTATAATATTGATCCGTTTTTTCACTTTCCTTAAAAATGTCCAATCGTTACACGTAAAATACATTAAGCGATTGCGAGTTATCATCAAAATAATAATTATAACATCGATGATCACTGTGATTAAACATAAAATTGAGTTTTTTTTTTTTTTTTCAATTCAAATATACGACGACTTAAACTCAGAGTTTTCGTTTAAATTCCATATAAACGTCAATAGGAATATTATTATATGAAAACTATGAATAAAACATTTTCGTCGTAACGCGACACAAAGGAACGAGTGAAAAAGACGGAATGTAAATTTGTCTATATTATAATCTCTATAACGTAATCGCGTCCATAGGTGTATTTTGAATTTCAATAACTTACGTTATATTTTAATCTATGATCTTCGTATATGGACTACTATCTGGTGTGACAAAACTGTGGTATCCTAAAACGTAAAAACGCGTCTTATGCCAGGACACTATTCCAATTAATTTTAAAAATATACATATCAAATATATACTTATGAAATATATGATCTCTGAATGCCATAAAAAACGTTTATAAAGTGTTTTTATTATTATTATTATTATTATTATTATTATTATTTAGTACTCTGTGTAAAAATTTAGTATGAGTGAATATTAGAAAGAGTAATCGATATGAGTGAACTTTCCATATCGACTTCAAGTCATTATCCTGCACCGATGTTGCGAAATAAAAAAATATTTTATATTGTTCGGGTTATGAGATTTGTTTTAGATTTTTAATTTTTTATCAATTCATTTTCACATACAAATGCTCATAATAATAATTGTTTAGCGAATGTGATTGTTTATCAAATTACAGGTACAGTGACCCACATCTGGATCAAATGAGCTCATATATTCTGAAATTGGGAAATTGTCTAAAACGGACAATTGACAGATTAAAGTGGTAAAAGTGAGGGTAGATTTCTATCAGAATTTCAATATATTATCTAACTCAATATTAGTATGACGTACCAATTTAATTAACATATTTTAAAGGGGTTGGTCGGTTGAATTTTCAACAACATTTTTAGCCCAAATTTAGCTTTCTATATCGAATTAGGAGAGGAGAGTATTGTGGGAAAAAGTTATTTTCGAAAGCTTTGGACACCCCTATAACCCTTTAATGAGCTGAAAGGAAGAAATGTTGTATACAAATTAAGTTTATGCCCAGGATGTGCCTTTGAAAGTTTCATCTTTTAACCCCTCCTCGTTTATTGGTTCTAATTTCCAACCCTTTTCCCGTCATTTATACGCAAAAATTTCATAACTATTAACGGTTTTTGGAACTTTGTAAAAATCTCATATTATTAGAGTTTTAAAAATAAAGTCAAAGAGAATTTCAAACGAAATGTATTAGTGTAAAACTGAAGAATGAAGAGATAACTGGACTCAAGTGATGGTACTCTGGAACTCATTTGTTTTGCATTTTTTTTACAATTTTTCATATATCCATACATTAGTGACGGGATTCTGAAATTATTCAGGGAAAGGGAGTAATTAAAATATATCCAATACTAAATTTAGAACTATGAAAGGATAGTGCTTATTACTTACTCCCTCTAGATCCGCCTTTCCTATACATCCATGCACACCCACATCATATTTCTGTAACCTCATCACAGTTAATATCACTAAACCAATTTCACCCAAAATTTACATAATAGTTCCTTAAACTTCACAAAGCATTGGCTACGTTGCATCCCTTATATTCCGGAAAAATTCATAATTCCTTAGGGTCGAGTGGAAAACAAGAAAATAGATAATAATAAATATAAATAGATTGTTGAATCTGACGGTGCTATAGTGAGATAATAGTTCTTAAATCAAACCTTTATCGGTTTAACACTATTTGTATTTTATAATATTATATTGCTTACGTTATGTTCTTACTCTGTTATTTTATTTATTGATTAGTATTTTAGGCCATTTTGATTTATAATGCTCAGTTTTAACACAGTGTCCGGTCTTCTGACGTCTCATTCAAATAAAAAAAAAAAATTATACAATTATAATAATATTAAAATATCCATGTGATATTAATCTCCGGAGAGACATAAAAAATAAAAATAAATGGTTCCTTTTTACAATAATTGTTGTATATGAATGGCTAAACCTATTTTCTGCCCTTGTCAAATCGGCTTAACTGTCAAAAAAAAAATTATTCCGTTTAGTAAGAGCATATTAATAATTACAAATCTAATGTAACCTAATTAATTTCTTATCTCAAAATTTACAATTCCACTTTTTTGGGTTAAGCTATTTTGGTTCTGCGCGTCTCAAATTAAACCTTTATTCAAGATTTAAAATAAATATCATAAAATAATGTCCTGTTTTTAAGTCTCGAAATCAATTTTCATATTGAACGCAACTACACTACTTATAAAACCTCAAATTTTATTTTATTTATTTTTACATACGTTTCATGATTCGTTTTATAATATATTCACGTTGAAAATGACCCCGAGAAGCAAGTAAAACGAGTGAATTTATACAATTTAGAAAATCGTAAATTATAGATTATTTTTTTTGTACACATAACCCATCGTTTTAAATATACATTTAGCCATAAATGCCATCATTTATGCATTTGGGAAGCAAATATTATTAATATTAACGCTTTCTCTTCTCTCCACGTTGAATTATATTACGTTATAAATATATTTATATGTAATTGAAACACATTTTAACGACAAAGGAGTGGCTTATAATATTCTATAGGAATGCATCTCGTTCTACGTTTAAATCTTTACACATTTCTGAAACCTCCAAGTCAGTATAACTCATGAATCATTATACGAAACTAAAATAATATTGATTCGCCTATAACTCCACGTGTCAACATTCTGTCTCATATATAAAGCTGATAAAAAAAAAAAAATTCATGTGAAAAATTCATAATGAGTGAGATGGCCTTGAATGTGGCGAGATAATAACGTTATAAAAATATCCTCAAACAAAAATAACAAACCACCCGCGTTCACTAAATGCATTAGTTTTTGAAACTGTCTACTAATTTGACAACGCGAAACCTCCTAACAAAAAAGTTCCTAACATCATACTTACAAAGAATCCAGAGTTTTGGATATAAGACTGAGAAATTATATTTATGAAAATCAAAAAAAACGTGACTCGAGCGTACGACTTGTTTAATAGAACACTGCAGTGCCATTATTAGGGCGAGACAAGTGAGTACTGAGGGTGCCAAAATATTTTTAACGACTATATAAAAATTATAAGTATAATACAGAATTTTTTTAGAAAAAAAATAATCCACTGTCGTTTGTGTTATATACCTAAAATATACAATAATCATTTCTCGTTTTCGAATTATTTTTGGATCAAAACTTAATCTTGATATACGAAATCAATAGTCAAAAATTACTTCTCAAATAATCGATTTTGAATTTACCCATCTGTTTTCCGAATTTTCGTTATCAAATTCGTATCAATCGATTTGCTTTTTGGATTTAAAAATTACTACAAAAAATGCTAAAAAAACGTTTGGAAATTTGCAAATATCAACAGTTTTCATAAGGAATAAAGAATAAGAGACTTTATGAATCAGAAGTGGATGTCATTTATATTTCTACGAATAAAAACTTTTGGATTACAATTTATCAGTTCAATTCACATTATTTTTGCTCAAATCACTGGGAGGTATAAAAAAAAATGTTTGAAATATTAAATGACTTTTGGATTTCACTGCAGCGATTCAAATCGAATTAGAGCGAGTCGCGAAAATCAGCTGCCGATTAAGGGATAAAATATAATAACAAATAATAAATTTCACAGAAGTTATTGAAGAAACAGCGGATAACGTAACCCAATTTCGTTTTTGGGTTTTCTTCAAACGGTTCATAATTATAAGCCTCAAGAATCTTATTCGAGCATTGATATTGTCCTATTAGGATTTTCCTCTCAATTTCAATAACACAGCAGTAACGCGTGAAAGACATTTCAGCAAACTCAAATTGATTGATATACACACCTAAGGTCTACAATGAGTCAAGAAAGATTATTTTAAAAAGTTTCACTTTGTAAATTTCGTTTTAAACGTTGTATTATAATTTAAAATATAATTGTTTGGCTAATGAAAATAACTTATTATTAAACTGTAGGTACGCGTATTAAATTAAATTAAAAAGACAAAAGTAATATTAATGTTATGTTTGTTTGAAAATTAATGTAGGTAATAATAAAAAAAAGTGTATACTTCGCTCGTCGGGGTGTTCTTCGCATGTCGAGAGGGATTCTCTTGACGGGTGTATTGAATTTTAAAGAAACGATAAATCATTTGTTCAATAAAACGATTCCGAACGAAGAGAGTTAATACATATTATAAAAAATAAATGAGAAAAATGTCCAAAAATTTTTTTTCACATTTCCAAAATTTTCTTGCGCCAAAATCTTTCTTATATTATTTTCTATTTACGTTTAAATTTTCATATAGTTCAGATCAAAAAATGATGGTTTCCGAGTTGTTCTTGTCAAATTTTGGGTAGTTTTTTCCAAAAAAAAAATTGAAGAATTGAGAAATTCAAAAAATGACCTCTTTAAAGTACAATTTAGAGGCGAATCCGGATTCGAAAAATTGCTAATCGAAACTTTTGTACAAGTATTTCCATACGAAAAATTGTACACGGAAAAAAAAAATAAACTTCATTGTAAAAACACTAGCTCCTTCACTTCGTTCAAAATCTAAAAATAAATAAATATATTAATGATAACGTGAAACAATTAAATTGATGCAACTTAAAAAATCGGTTGGTACGGTTTAATATATCAATTAATTTCAAAATAATATATATTAAATTATGATTAGATTTGTTTATGGGAAAGGGACGTAGGAATTTTAATGTTTGCCTCGTGGTGTGAGGTTACGGCTGCTGTTAAAACAGTTAAACGGCACGACTACAAATGACGTTAATAGCAATTGGTCATAATAAACACACACCCCGCAGAGAAGACGCGCGAAAATATTTCCATTTCGTTTTGGCGCGTCGTCAGTCAATCAATTTCAAAACGTGCTTTTATACACGCGCGATGTGATGCCCGATAGGACGCCACTTGTCGCATAAAAGAAATCGCTAGGTTTTTTTTTTCTCTATTAAAAACACGCATTGTTTTGTGCACGTGTGCTTGTTATTATTACTTAACACCCCCAGTTTATTATTTACTCGTTCGCACTTCATGCGAAGTTTTTACGCATTTTTCATAAAGCCTCCCCCCCCCACCCATCCGAGTGCAGCGCTAAGTATGTGGTGTCAAACGTAATATTTCGCAGAGCGTTTTCCACGTGGAACTTAATAATGACGGCGAATTGTCGATACAGAAAAAAAAAAAAAAAACGAAGCACACTCTGCTTTTGAAAATCGATTTCCATCGGAATTCAAACGACAATCCGCTATACGTATCAGAGACGGGGGGGGGCAACTGGCGGCCCTTTTCATCTGGCCCTTGCTACATTTTCGAATGATTTCTAAATATTTTTTAGCGTTTGTCTGTATTTTATTTTTATTTATAATTTTTCGTAAAATATAGAATATATTAATGTTTATAAAGCGGTTGAAAAATATCAATTTTCGCACAAAATATTATCAATATTTGGAACTACTTACATATTATGTGAACGTAATTTTTCTAGCATAGATGCAACCGTAACACACTATTATTATGACGTGTATTGACTAAAGATTAAGAAGTCGATTTCGCCCCGTATTGTCACTATGCAAGTACACATCATCAAATCTCATATTAAACTATGTAGTTGTAAACATAAAAAATACATTTTAATAAACTCTTTTTTTTTTTTTTTTGCTTTTTCTAGTCCGCGGGTAACTTTGAGTTGCCCATCCGGCGCTACATAGTCACTATTTTTAGATTCTGAACGAAATGAAAAAGCTAGTGTTTCAACAACGATATTTATATTTTTTTTTTTTCTGTGTTTTACACTTTTTCGTGTAGATCTACTGGTTCAAAAGTCTCGATCGGTAACTTTTTGAAACCGGATTTGTCTCTAGTTGGTACTTTAGATAGATCATTTTTTGAATTTCTCAATTCTTCAATTTTTTTTGAAAAAACTACCCATAATTTGACGAAAAATCTCGGGAACCATCATTTTTTGATCCATACTTTGTGGAAATTTAAACATAGATAAGACAATAATACAAGAAAGATTTTGGCGCAAGAAAATTTTGAAAATGTGAAAAAAACATTTTTTTTCTCATTAAATATTTTTCCTTTATTTATTAGATTTAAAAAAAAAAAAAAAAAAATTAAAGTAAATGCAAGAAAGCCTTATCATCACACCACGGATATTCTTCGCTCTTCGGGTCAGATACTGTTGGTGAGTGTGATGAAAATGACGACCATTATTGACGATCTTTATATACATTAAATTCTTTCGTTCGGAATAATTGAAGAAAAGACCTGAGAAGTGAAAAATATCTGTGGTGTGAAGTATGTCAAGCTTTCTCGCCTTTACTTCTTTTTTTTCCCTGTCAAACGGAAATCACCGTTACGTGTATTCCCGACCGCGGGGAACGAAAAAAGTTGCTCGGCGCAAAAGGGTTGTGCGGATGGTAAACGGTGTCTGGGCAGGCAGTTCGCTCGGATTCTGCTCATTTCGAATTCCGTTCCGGTATTGTTCGTATTATTCACGCGACGGTCTCGCTACGCTTTAGTGCAGTCTTTTGTCGTCGTCGTCGTCGTCGTCGTCGTCGCCGCCGGTACCGCTATTAAACGGCAATAATAATAATTTTCGTCGCTCCGTCGTACCTGCGTTTTAATTGATATACACTACGTTAGTCATCGGCACCGTGTATCAGTGGCACTTAACAATGTCGCATTCGTGTAAATCAATTATATTTTATTAACGTACACGGCGCGTAGATGGCTCCGGAATTTCATCTCGAATGCAACGTATTAGTTCAATGGTTCTCTACCCGGGAGGCGCGCCCCCGAGGGAGACATCACAAAATCTCAGGGGAGACGTGAAAATATTCACATTTTACCACAAAATATAACGTTGTTTATGGCCATCTATATGTTGTTTTTTTTATTATTATTATTTTTTTGTTAAGTAGGTGTGCGATTATTGGTAATAATTGTGTAATTGTGTACCAACTAACAATACTCTGAAGAATATTATTAAACTATTTTATTCATATTAATATTCAACATTTAATAATTAAAGTCATGAAACATGATGTATTTATGTAATATAAATACATAAATTGTAAATAACATATTAAAATTCAATCCTATAGTAGTGGAAATGGGGGCGTGACCTCATAAAATAGTATAAAAGGGGGCATGAACCTCAAAAGGTTGACAACCCTTGTATTAGTTGATTTACATAATATTATATTTAATAAAACCTTATGGCTATGGCCAAGACGCATCATTCGCTTATTTTTTTTTTTATTAAGTAATCTCAAAACATAACTTGTTAAGACATGAATTTGAATTCAAGTCCAATGCGAGTTTCATGAGCTGATTTTGAGTTTGTATATTTTTGAAACATTTTTGAATACAGTCCCGATATGCGTAAAATATCAAAAGAAATTTTGAAAATAATATTTTGCATACCTTCTTTATTTACGTCCCCGTACATAATTCTACTGTAGGCAAATATAAAAGAAAATAGTATGTGTAAAACTGATGAGCTTTTGCTCATTTTTTGGTTAAAGTTTATTAAAATCATTTATTGTCAACCGAAAACTCAACTGCGTAGAAAATATATAAGATTATTGCGACATAATTTGCTTTCAATTGAATTAATCAAAAAAACAATAAATACGAGTATTAATACAATACAAAATAAAGAGTAAAACAAAAAAATGTTCAACGATTAATAATACTCCATATAAAATAAAGTTTTTTTTTATTTTTTATTTTATAATATAAAGATTTTAATAAAATATTTGTTATTAGCTTATAATTTAATTTTATTATTTAGTTTAATATAAAACGAATTTCACTTAAATTGTTAAATACATTTTGTCAATAATATACATTGTTAAATACGATTTTATTTCACTGGATAAAACGAATGAAATACTTTATATACTTTGTATATTTTAATGCTATTTAAAACAAAATTAATACATAAATGTATGCATACGTATTTTAAACTTTTTTTTTTTTTAAATCACAATGAAATGTTTTATAAATGGATATACCTTTCTAACCTACATAGTATATTATTATGGATACATCTCGACAACAAATATCTCTTAAAAATGGATTATTATCAAACACGCCAATAAAGTGATACCTATTTGTTATAATCTCTCAAGAGCAGACATCCCCATAAAATGGAAAAACGTATTATTCCCCGAATTCTATTCGTTATAGAGAAATATCACAGTACAAATGCACTTTTTTATATTACAACTTTTTAGTGTATGGTGTTTTTGGTGTACAAGAAAAAGAACAAAACGTATATTATTTTGTTTTCATTAAAAAAAATCTGTTTCACATAAATTCTTACTTTTAACGATTGTAAAAAAAATCCACTTATAGAGAAAATCTGGCCACTGTTGGCAAACACGTGAGAAATCTCTTGGCAAAAATGAATAACTACCGGATTGAGAACTAAACATTTTATCACCCAATAAATTACAGAAAATGAGATATTTCCAAAATTATATATATTATATACAAAAAACGGTAAACATTTTAAAAAAAATTTTCAGTCTTTATTGAAATTTGGATGGATTGAAATTTTAAGTTTTAAGTATTATAGTAGTTTTAGAGTTACGAGTAAATTATTGAAATCTATTTCATAAAAATAAAATTACTTGTATACATAATTTCTATCTTTACCGTTTTTACTGAATTTATCAGTATTTTTCCATGCGCTCGGCAAAACTAATGCCAATGAATTTTTAATTCTCTCTCTCTCTCTCTCTTGAATTTCGGTCTATTTTAATTGTTTACTAAACGATAAATTTTTTTCTCGGTTAGAAGTTTTTAAAAAACAAATTTTGAATCTTAGAACGAATTTATTTCAGTCATTTAAGACGAATAATATTATGTTTACAAAAGTAAATTTAATATTTGATTAATTTGAATAATTATTCTAATGAGAAATCGGTTTATTTCATTTGTCTAATTACAGTATGTAAGTACGATAAGTTAATTTAGATACGTATTATTTTGTCACTCGAAATTTTGGAAATATTTTCATATTAAAGTGGGGATACGTGCGTACACGGCCGTTCACCTACCATGGGACTTGAATTTATGTTTATGAGAACATGCACGTTTTGAAAAATGACTAGTGAGTACACGATGTTACTGCATCGCTGGCACTTAATACTAATTACATCGATGCAAGTATAACACGAGGAATACGTTTTGTTCCAGAATGCCCCGTAGTGCATGAACGACGGACGTAACGAATAAATAATTATAATTAATTTAATTATAAGGCCTCGGATATTGATGTCGGGAAAACCCAATAAAAATGACATAAAAAATGCATTTATTAGGTACCCCAAAAACTAATCAAAGAACATTTTTTTTTTTTTTTTGAGAATGCCCTTTGAGAAACTGTTAAAATTATTTAAATTATTTATTGCTTTTCTAAATATTAATAATCACCACAACGCACGTATATTGGTTAAAGTTTGAATTTCAAAATTAGTTTTATAACGTTTGGAATTTTTAGATTCTGAACAAAGTGAAGAAGCTAGTGATTTTACAATGATGTTTATTTTTTTTTTTTTTTCTGTTAACACTTTTTCGTATAGAAATACTTGTTCAAAAGTTTCGATCAATAACTTTTTGAAACTGGATTCGCCTCTAGATTGTATTTTAGAGAGGTCATTTTTTGAATTTCTCAATTCTTCAATTTTTTTTTTTGGAAAAAACTACCCAAAATTTGACAAAAA
>JAIPRM010001586.1:0-36674 GCA_025469315.1 Stegophylla sp. TES_Ste_2020
TTTTTGAATTTCTCAATTCTTCAATTTTTTTTTTTGGAAAAAACTACCCAAAATTTGACAAAAACGACTCGGAAACCATCATTTTTTGATCCGAATTTTATGAAAATTTAATCATAGATAGAAAATCTTATAAAAAAGATTTTGGCGCAAGAAAATTTTGAAAATGTGAAAAAAAATTTTGGACATTTTTTGAAAAAATTTTTTTTTCTTATATTATTAACTTACCTTCGTTCAGAATCGTTTAACTGAAGAAATGATTTATCGTATCTTTAAAATTTAATACGCCCGTCAAGAGAATACCACCCGTCGTGCGAAGTACACCCATCGTGCGAAGTATGTCCGGCTTTTTTAGATTTTCTGTTGTCACAATGGAGGAAGTGGGGGAAAGGGTTGTTTGAGCCATAAAAACATTTGAGCTCGATTACCTAAAATCATGCAGTGATGCAATTATTATTGTTATATAATATGCAACTTCAATACTTGTCTGTCGACAACCGTATACAATCACGATACTGGATCTGCTTTATTAAAGAGAAAGGTAGTAAAAGCGAATTTTGAAAAATACGATTATTTGATATTCATATACATTAGCAAATTTCGCATCTTTTATATTTATATAAATATATATATATATTATATTCAACCAAGGTTGAAGTTTCCGAGCGTTTTATGTTTCTGAGGGGTTGATATTTTCGCAGGTTTGATGTTTCCCTGGAGTGGAGGTTTCTGAGGCGCTGTGGTTTCTGAGGGTTTGAGGTTTCCCAGAGTTTGAGTTTTCCGAAGTTTTGAGATTTCTGAGAGGTTAGGTTTCGGAGGGATTGAGGTTTCCGAGGATTAGACGTTTCTGGGGGGGGTTTGAGATTTCTGACGATTAGAGGTATTTCCGAGGAGTTGAGGTTAGCCGACAATCTCAATCGCATCCATATGTGTATATTATTTTAATTGATTAGGACGTGTGGTAATGTCTATAATCTTGTTATTGACAGGGATATTATGGTGATGAAATTCAACGTCTCGCGAACAGTGCTGATCTTGAAAATTTATTCACAGAAGCTGACAAACAAAATCTATTGTCTGTCGCGTACTTTGTAAAGGATGAGGCATATGATTTACTGTTTGATGACTTGGCAAACAAGTTCGGAAAAACATTATTCATAAGAATAGACGTAACCGCAAATGAGTCTGAGGGAAAGACAATTGAACTACCAAAACATATTGCGATTTTGTTCCATAAATATGGACTCAAAGGACCTACGTTTTTTTGTGAAAACCGGAATGTATTGGAAAGTCTAATACAAAAATGCATTACTTTAAATGTAAGTATGATTGAGTAAATTAAAACTAACATAATACATGCAATACCGTACCTATGTTTTATTGCGTCTTTGGCAAAACGAATTTTTGTGCTCCTATTACGCCAAAAAATTCATAATGGCGTTTTTTTTTTCAATTGTTCCATTAAAAAATACTAGTTTTATTTTTACACCATATACATTAAACATCAATAACCTTTTTTTTTTTTGTAAATACTTTTAATAAAGTAACATTCTGATAACAATAATTTAATAAGTTTAAACAAAATAAATGCTCTATTTCACAATATATTGTGCCCTAATCTTATCTGCGCCCTTAGTAATCACCCATGTCGCCAACCTCTAGCTACGGCACTGTATATATGTTAGAAATTGTAAGTATGATGTCCCTAATGGATGTCGCCCCGATTAAGATTTAAACGTTATCAAAACAATAATAAAAGAAAACTAATGTATTAGTGATGCAGAGATTAAATATTTTTATGTTGTTGTTGACAGAAAGAAGAGTTCATGTCATTTATCTCAAATCAAAATAAAGAGATTGAACATATGATTCTATACCAAAAATATACCGATCAGGTACGGATACAGAAGAAAAACTTGGGGGGGTCATGTTGTTATAAAATTAAATATAATTAAAAAATATCATGTGAGCCATGAGCCTCGACGGAAATAAATTAATTTTAGACTCTTAGTGGAAAAAAGAAGTTGGTTATTTTTTGTCAACTTTTTCATATGCTAGTAAATATTTATATGGTAATTTGAAATTATCAATACCATTTACAGAATTCGGTAAAAAAGACTAAAATTTATAACTATTACGCCTACAATACATTATTTTTAAATCCAAAATTTTATGAAAATTTAATCACAAATATACTATAATTACATTATTTTAGTTAAGATAAATTTCAGTATTTAAGCGAAGTGAAGAAGCTAGTGTTTTAAAAACCATTTTTATTTTTATTATTTACTTAATTTGAATAATTAGTCGAAAACCACCGGTTTGAATTTTAATTTTAATGTATCAATTATAGTCTATTCTCTATCATTTAAATTATTATAAAACAGGTGTTTTATACACACTACGATTATCGCATTTAATTTTTAGCACCATGTCCCGTAAATTTCTGCCATTCTTAAAAGAGTGCTAATTAGTCTTTGACTTTATGTGACATACACTAAAAATAAGTAAAAGCATTTATTACATCATATACACACACACACACACTCACCTACACACAAACACACACACACACACACACAAACACACACACACACACACACTCACTCACACACAAACACACACACACACACAAACACTCACACACACACTCACACATACAAACTGAGGCTCTGCTCAAAATCTTCTTACTGAAGAAATTATTTATCGTTTTTTTAAAATTCAATACACCCACAAGAGAATCCCGCGAGAAAAGTGAAGAAAACCCCAAAGTTCGTGGCATATACATTTTTTTTAAGCGTAGAACAAAATATTTTATGTCATAATACCCCAAATTTAAAACAAGTACTACATATTTTCTACTCTAACAGTAGTCGTGCTGTCTATTTCACAAGAACAATATTGACTTTTATTATATTCTTTAAAGCGGTGTATTCTACACTATCCGTCTATGTATTTCGAAAAAAAAAAAAAAAATCATTTAAAACTTTTTTTTTTTTAAACGTAAACAAAATAATTTATATAATAACACCTAAAGTGTGTATTAACAAAAAATACGGTTATATTTTATACACTGCGTATAGTGAATTATTATAGTAGACGAACAATGTATGCTCTAACATGTGTCATGCTATCTACTTTGCGAGAACAATAAAATTGACAAATACTTTAATGCGATGTATCATGCAATATTCATTTACATACATGAAAAAAAAAAAAAGCCGGACAGACTTCGGACCATGGATATACTTCGCTTTTCGGGTGGCATATCCATGGTGGGTGTGTTAAATTTTAAAGAAATGATAAATTATTTCTTCAATTAAACGATTCTGAGCCAAGGTTCAGTAATTATGCAGTAACCACCTAACCACAATATTTACTACAGTTTGGAAACTTTTGGTCTAATGGTTTTACATAATAATACAAAATAATCCATGTCCATTTTTATTAATGAGATATTATAATATAATATAGTATTTTACATTTATAGTAAATTTTCCGTAGGTACTTTTTAATATTAATTATTCGTTCATAAGTTATTTTATTCCACCAAAATATTCCCAATGTCATTCTCCATCTCTGTACCAACATTCATATGATCGAACAAACTAATAATTTTTTATATACGTTGAAGAGTGTAATTTTATGCAAAACTAAGAAATTCTGTCAAAATGCTAATTTTAAACCGTTATTAAAGAAAAACTTGACTTTCGATATTCGAGATTTTTTTCAATACTGTCGGTTATACATATGAATGAGTCTATATTTGATTTTAGATTCTGAATGAAGTAAAGAAGCTAGTGTTTTTACAATGATGTTTATTTTTTATTATTTTTTTTCTGTGTACAACTTTTCGTATAGAAATACTTGTCCAAAAGTTTCGATCAATAACTTTTTGAAACCAGATTTGCCTCTAGATTGTACTTTAAAGAGATTATTTTTTGAATTTCTCAATTCTTCAATGTTTTTTTTTCGCCGGACGTCCAATTAACCGGACGAGAAAAAAATTGAATAAGTATATTATATTATTCTTAATAATTAATTTATTATAATAATTAATTATTATAAATAATGTGCCAAGTGAGCTTTTTTTTGGTTTTAAAATATGTCACATATTATAATTAAGGCTTCTTTTGTTTCAGTTAAATATATAATAAAATTATTTGTTTATGGTTACGAATTTTAAATTATATTACATATTATATATTAATAATAAATAACATACATACAATATATTCATACAACTATATAACTTTTGATATATCATGCGTCAATCATCCGGATATTTGCTTATCCGGACCACCCTTGACATTAATTAGTTCGGATAATCGGAATTCTACTGTATGTATATACTTTTTTTTTTTTTTGTAATTTATTTTTACTCAGTCAATTTAAGGAAGAAAAAAGTTAACGAGAAAAAAAAATTCACGTATCAAAATTTTTTTTGTAACAAAAATGTTTTTCTAACTATTATTTATCTATATTCAAGTTTTCATAAAGTTTAGATAAAAAAAGTTTTAAAATCTATATTGTTAAATGGTTTCCCAAAATAGGTAATATAGATAAATAATACAATGATACATATTATATTGTAAATAGCATAATATGCATGCAATATTTTTTCCCATACTTTGGAATACACCAATTTTAAAATAAATTTAGATTCATAATAAAAATCAGATAAATGAAGTTAGAAACAAGATTTTTGTATGATCAAATTCGGTTAGTAGTTTGGTAATTGTTCGATTGAATTAACCAGTATCTACTGTCTACGTTGATTGCTGGGTAGTGAATAAAAGAACTCACTTTGGTATCGGTAAATAATGTGAGTCTATTAAAATATATACATAGATAAAAGATTAGATAGATTAGACAGAAATTATATTAATGTAGATAGATAATAATATGAAAACATTTTGTGGGAGGAAAATTTTTAATGTGTGATAAAAATGTTGTCCTCGTTAAATTTCTTTTTTCTCGTTCTCAGTTAATATTAGGATATAAAATTGGTCGAGTAAAAAATAAATTACAAATAATAATAAAAAAAAAAAAAAAAAAACGTACACAGGTACTACATCTATTTTATTACAAGTATTTCCAGTCATAATAAGTATTTTTTTGGTGTTAATTTTTTCTGGATACCACTAAGTTACAAAATAGGGACGCCAAATTCCCGAGTATGTAAATTACTTTTTGGATTAAATCGAACCAGCGACATTAATAAGATTAGGTGTGTACATGCACGTACACGCTAGGGATAAAATTTAATGTATTCATTTGTTTACGTGAAGTTTTATTAGTGCAAGCGGGATAAATGCATCCGAGCAAATGATTAAAAATCATATCGCAAGAGCTTCACGAGTTCGTACAGAGAACAGCGTACTGCAGAGAATATTAGTTACGGAATCTGCGATTAAATTGAGATTAATAAACGCAGATGTCGATCTCTGTGGAAAGGTGAAAAAAACCTGTACCAAAGTTCACGGGACCGTGTTAAACGGTGAGCAAAGTTTTCCACGATAAATGTAGGAATGTCGAGTAGGGTGCAAGGCTGCCCTTCAAATAAATTATTTAGAAATATCGTAGGAAGCGAGCATTGTTCGAGTTCTCAGTTCTTTTGCCGGTTCAGATTTTTTTTAGATTCTGAACGTAGTGAAGAAGCTTATGTTTTTACAATGATGTTTATTTATTTATTTATTTATTTATTTATTTTTCTTCCTCTGTGAACACTTTTTCGTATAGAACTACTGGTCCAAAAGTTCCGATCAGTAACTTTATAGATCCAAAATCGAACTCAGATGGTACTTTTAAGAGGTCATTTTTCAAATTTTTTAATATTTTTTTTAATAATGCGAAAAAACTGAAAACATTTTTTCAAAAAACGGCAAAATATGCAATTACCGCAATTTCCGTAAAATTGAAAATTACTTTTTGACATAACTTCTAAAATAATGTAGCAAAGAACTTGAAATTTTCACCAACCACTAAAAATTGCTACGAAAACATTACATAAAAATTTCAAAAAGATTTGATCAATTTTGAGTTAAGCGCAGCATTTTGAAAATAAATTATTTAATAACTGTAATCTACATTTATGCATAATTTGAAATAAAATTAGATTTGAAGGTTTACAAAGGGACAGTTATTACTTTATTAAAAATTGTACATAAAGTACTCAAACATTTTATTTAACTAGTATGTGTAAATATATACAATATTTTCTATTCAATGTTATTATATTTTTCAAGAAGAATTTGATTTAAAGTAGGCATTATGATAATTTCAAATATGTTTTCTGATCATTTTATTGTATCACAAATTCGATCAGCTCGTATATTTGGCAAAAATTTGAGACTTCATTTCAATATTACAACGTGTGTTGCTGCACAGCTGTTATCGAGGGGAATCAAAAGGGATCGATCAATGTATATTAGAATTATTGTAACTTATATATTATGACCTATTCAAATTGTTGTTTTCTTTTCAAATGGTAAGAATACAGGTAATATTTGAATTTTAAAATTTGAGGTCTAAAAATAAAATAAATATTTCAATAGGATTTTTTGTATCACCGGATTTTAGTACATATGAAAAAAAAGTCAAATAATGAATAAAACATAAATTATTGTATTTGTCAATTCGTACTGAAACATTCCAATTAATCTAAAAAAATCATAATATGGTATAAAAGGAAGGGAAAAATTATTATAACGTGAAATTACAAACGCATAATTGTGACACATTATCACCACTACCCCTCGGGGTCGATAACACACGCTCGTCAAACGTCGTAATTGTGTGACGGTCACTGCACCTCCCCCTCCCCCTTACATACCACACGTGCACGATGGCAGCTCTCGTAAACGTATATATTAACAGTATATTATACGTATATTGTATACAATACATAGGTTTCTGTACAATGGAATATACCAAGGCTGCCCAATCCAAGGCTTGCGGGCAATGAAGTGATGTGTCAACGTATTTGAGAAAAAAATTTATTTAAAGATTAAACAATACATAGAGGTGCCATACCGTATACTGTTACGTACAGTGAATTGAAGCAATCAAATGGAATACGCTAAGAGTGGCCATTTTGAGAAAAATAAAATTATTTTTCTTATTCGGTTGGTACCACCTTAAATTTTCATATTATCATTTAGATAAGATATACAAAAACAATAACATTAATTTTAAAGTATAACAGTTCCTTATCAATGATCCGATTGAGCAAGGGATACAATATTTCGATACGGTAATTTGATTCTTTTCAATAGGTCACTCTAAGCGTATTCCATTTCAATGCTTCGTTTAGGTATAAGTATGGCCACGGGTTGATTTTAACCTATGTAAAAATAAATGCCACATTTTGTTTACTGCACCTCGTATTACAGATTTGATATTATTATCAACATCAGACTTAACACCAAATGTTCAAAAATTATAAGCTAATAAGCCCCTTCATACGTTTCACTGATACATGTTTTTTCTTTATTAAAAGCTCTGTTTCATTAAAGTGCCTATTTATTTAACTATGTTTTATGTTTAGAAGAATCGTAAGTGCAAGCAAGTCTTATTCACAAGTTGGTACGCCAGAAAAAATTTAAATTATAGCTCACCACCGAAATAAATCGGGCACCCTTGTAATATACCAATGACTTTTTAAGTCTGACGTGTGATGTACCGGGAAATGACGTGATCTATGTCGGACGACAAACTACTCGTAATACTGTATAATATAATGTACTGTTATGAAACGTATCCGATAACAGAAAAGTTCCGCTATTTCCGTGAGGGGTTAACTTACTATGACGTTTGAGGTCTCTGCCAGTGAAATATAAATTTCCCGTGTGAATTGCGACTGTGATATATCTGGAATTCATTTTCAACGCGCCTCAATATCATATTTTATTTTTTTTTTTCTTAAAGAACCGTTCAAATTTATTTTTCAAGTTTTTACGATTCGAATAATTTTTACAACACACTTGTTTTCATCGGAAATCGTGTTTCTGTATAAATATCCCGTAGTGGAAATTATTAATTTGAAATAAATAGTTTTAAATGCGCGCTGAAAAATTTGACGATAGTAATAATTATTATTGACCCGCACAAACGCGAACGAAAACCAAATTTCGTTTTAAAAAACGTAAATCACAGTTTTTACAGTCATATCTTATTAATAATAATTATTATAATCATATCAATGTCATTAAAGTATTTTTACACTTAAGTTATTGTCACCGAAGTAGTACAAATATCGATTATAATTTATCGGTAAATCACACACATTATAATGTAATATTGGTGGCTAACATGAATATGTTCACGAATCACACTTATAAATAAAATTATATTAAGAGCCAAAAAAAGTCTTTTAAATTTTTTTCTTTTAAATTCATTGTATTTTATTGAAAACAGATGTCCAGTATTGAATCTCATTGCAATAGTTAAAGCAACTCACGAAATAGAACTTTTAGAATTTTAGTCTAAGAAGTTTAAAAACAATCGTCATTCTGTTATGGAATTTTGTAAGAATATCTCTATTTTGAAGAACCCAAACATCAATAACTGTGCATAATTAATAATAGTTGCACATAATTAAAAATCAATCTTTGGAATGCCATTTTCTTGTGAATCATTGTAATTGATGATGAAAATAACCAAATCCAAATATTTTTCATATTTAACTAAAGATCATCTTAAGGAAAAACTCTGAGTCGATGATACTTCAATGTAACCAGATCAAAAACACATGGAAATAAAAGATATAAAAAAATATATATCATCTCAACAATAATACATGTTTAACTTTATACTTAAAACAGTTATTTGTACAAAGTCAATACAAATTCAAACTTAAAGTCATAATTCGAAATTTAAAATTGTGATGAATAAAAAGTACTATATTATTAAATAAGATTATTAATGTTTTCGAAAATATAATGGAGAGCCACATGCAACCACGACAAGAGCCGCATGCGGCTCGCGAGCCACAATTTGGCCACCCATGTAAATTGCTTTATCGTAGATCACAGTTTCTCCGTAGATCATATTATTTCAAAAACCAGTCTCCACTTAAATATTATATTCGTATACCGGCC
This sequence comes from Stegophylla sp. TES_Ste_2020, assembly GCA_025469315.1. Classification (NCBI taxonomy): domain Eukaryota; kingdom Metazoa; phylum Arthropoda; class Insecta; order Hemiptera; family Aphididae; genus Stegophylla; species Stegophylla sp. TES_Ste_2020. Next base: position 9,099 of record JAIPRM010001586.1, read on the forward strand.
ATATAAATAATGTATTTACCACAACTGACAATAATCATTGTAATCCCACACGACAATATCCCCTGCAGACACGGTCGAAAAGTGGTGTTTGAAAGTTGCCGAGCAGCACCGCCGCCGGTCAAGTCCTCGGCAACGGGATGGCAACTGGGTGGGGGAGCGTATACACTGCTGACAGGTGAAACTTCGTGAGAGGACGAATTGTCCGGGTTGAAAAGAAAAAAGAAAGAAAACGAAAAATATAAGGAAAAAAAAACACATATTAGATACGCCAAAACCTGCGTAAACGACGTTGTGCTATGAGAGCACACGTATTCAAAGTACTATGTATCTTGTATAATATATATATACAGCATAAACTCGTCGCATACATTATTATTACCACAAAGGGTCGAGTATGAACTCTTCAGCCTGACGCCGGTCGCCTGGCTTTCTATTTTGTTTTTTATCTTGTATTTTCCTCTTTTCTTTTTTTTTTTTTTTCAACGCGCCGCCGCCGGCATATCGAAACGCGAGCCAAAGGCGCTGATAATAATAGTTATAATAATAATAATAATAATAAGGAGAACAACCACTAGCTATATAGTTGGCATGCGTGAATACATCCTACCTATAACGTTACGACCTAACCCAACTTAACCTATACACACACATATTATATATGTATATATACGACCACAATAACAACATTATACCGTACATCACACATACATGATGCGCGCTCTTGTGTGTGTACACACTTGTGTATATATATATATGTATAAGTATTGGCGTGTAAACTGTATGACGAGAGTGTTATCGATCGACAGCGCATACACACACACACACACACACACACACACTCACATACACTCAACAAATTGGGGAAGTGTCTAGAAGAACCGTAGGCAATATTTTTGTTTATTTATCCCCCCACCCCTCGTATCCTTTATCCGTTTTTCACGCCGTAATACGTATACGGTACCTACTATACACTGTCCGGCCGCCGCCGCCGCCGGTATGGTAAACGAAAATAAAAGCTGTTGTTTGCTACGGAATAATTAGAGCACGCTTGGGAGGTTTCGGAAAAACGGTTTTTCACACCGGTCGATCGACATATTATAATATACCTAGTGCACACGCTATTCAGAATATTGCGCATACGCAGTGTTCGCATTATCTACATAAATTTATCCGAATAATTTTGAGTTGTCTAGATTTCCATCTCAGTCAAGCGGCGACTGATCAATTTATCTGGATGAAGTAATTAAGCGTATACAATATTCACTTATTCTGTAAATATAAAAAAAAATATAGAAAATCATCGGTCCATGAATATTCTTCGCCATTCGGATAGGTTATCTTCGATTATTGTGCCGAAATTCATAAGAACTTATCAACTATTTCTTCAATAAAACGGTTGTTCGCAAATCTTTAATGTAAATACGTATTTCTACCCAAAAAAGTGTTAGAACAAATTTAATATGTCCGATTCTATATTTAAAATTTCGTAATTATCGATAGACCGATTAATTTAAATATGTATTTAAAAGGGAATTTTCAATATTTTCAAACGTATTATATAATTCTAATGATAATGGGTAAAAATTTCAAGTATTTAGTACCACTTTTACCATACAAAAACTAAAAAATGAGATGTTATTATTCGATATATTATTTATTGTTTGGACTCCAATTGTTCGTAGTTTTCCTCACATATTGTAAATACTATTGAGAATTTCGAAAATTGTGTCTCATTGAAATATCTCGACGAGTTGATTTTGAACGTAACAATGGGTAAACGTATAACTTGAAAACGTATTTTAAAAATAAACTTTGTGAAATCGCTCGGAATCTAAAATCACCGCAAACGCGAGAGTGGGAAAATTATCACATATATATGATACAAGTTCATAACAAATTTTAATAACATTAAAATATACTAGATTTGTTCAGTTTTGTAAAAATCTATTTATCTTCTTTTTTTTTTCTTATCTAGATAAAAATCTTTTATCTTTATCTAGATAATTTTTAATTTATTCAACATATTATACGTAGTCCGTCAGAAGTTAACCGTTTTAAATTTAACGTCATGATATAAACATTTTTCTATACATTACAACATTCGCTCGTCACCGAATTTCTCTATAAAAACTCTGCAGACCACGTAGCTACTTGAAATTATTAAATTGTCCTTGTCCGGGTAGACGGTTTTGACTTGAGAACACGAAAATAAGGTTACGTATATTGTAATCGCGGAAACAGTTGTACACAGAAATAAAAAAAATAAAAAAAATTATAATAATAAACATCATTGTAAAAACACTGGCTTCTTCACTTCGTTCAGAATCTAAAAAAAAATAAACACGATGTAAAATTTATCCTCTCTTAGTAATAGAATTATCGAACGCTTGCAGGCCGTTAATACGTTTAAAAGTAATTTTTAAATCTGATGTTCCTAAACTGTGAAGATCGTCAATATATTTTTGATTCGAAGTTTACTACAATTTTTTGAGAGATGAAATGTTATTTTCAACGTTTTCATTATAAATCATATAAAACTGTATATGTATCTATGTACATAGGTCTGCGAGAAAGTAAGATAAGACATTTTGCCACTGTGCGTTGTGATCAGTGAGTACAGGGTCACCAGAATTTCAAATTTTACAAAAACGAGTCGCGTACCGTGAAAAGTCAAGGAAAAAGTGATTTTAAAAAAAAAGTTTTTTTTTTAACGAACACGAATAATAATATGGATCGTAACGGATCGCACATGACCTCTTGGTGTGTGTCGTACTATTATAATTAGGGCTAAGGACTTTTCGTATAGGTACTTGAAAAATCTCAACACGCACTTAAAAGCGAGTGACGTGCTCTAAAAAACGAATTCTACTTGTGTGTTCATAATTAAAAAAAAGAAAAAAAGTAATAAAAATTCAGTCGAGATTCAAACACTGAGCTACTGAATTCTCATCACATCACCCGTTGAACGAAAAAATATAATGATTGATTTTCCTTTGACGTATAAAATAAAAAATAAAAATAAAAATGCTTTTATTGTATTTAGTACAATCGAAGAGCGAAAAAAGAGTACCGATAATCTTTTGACAAATTATGATGGACAACTATTATAAATGTTGAGCTTTGTACGCACGTCGTCGTCGTTGTGATAATAATATAATATGTGATGATATCGGCAGTTCACGTCTTAGTGAAAATTTGTACCTACCACATTTCCAAATGTATTCAAATTTGTTCGAGCTTTATATAAACTTAACATTGAATTTAAAATATGATGAGTGCGTAAAATAACCGTGAATATTTTAGCCGAAAAATACATGAATAAACAAGTTAATTAGTTGTCATTAATATTGAGTTGAACCATACTTGTTTCCCATGATAAAGATAAGAAATTTCTCACTACTTGCTTTCATCAACGTGCTTTAAAGAGGTAATTCAATTTTAATTTCTCAATAGTTTACCACGATAGAAAAATATAAAACTAAATAGTTCTACAGAGGTTTTTCTCGTTTTTGGAAAAAAGTATTGAGAATTTCGAATGATAACCTCTTTAAAGTACTACCTGGGTGCGATTTCTAATCTAAAATACTATAATATTAGTTATTGCCACCTAAACACTCACTAATAATTAAGCCACAAAAAATGTATACGGAATCAATGATATTTTCTTTTGAGCATTTAAAAATAATGTTTGTAATTTATTTTTTAGCCGGAATACAAAATAAACAATATTACACGACGATTAAACTGAAATGTCAATTTTTTTTTTTTTCTTTCCACAGCACCGGACGTCGTTCTCTAAGTTCAACGTGAACAGCTGCCTGGAACCGTCGGCCATATTCCAGACCATTCAGCCCACGCACCGGGCGCTGCAGATCCGGCCCCGGCAGAACTCCATGTTCGCGGGCGGCGGCGCGCTGCCGGGCGCGTGCGGCCCGTCGCTGTCGGCCCACTGCACGCTGATGGCCGGTCGGCCGCGGAAGGCCAAGTCCGCGGCGGACATCAAGTCGCTGGTGCAGCACGAGTGCGGGCCCGCGCGCACCAGCCGCAGCATGTTGCCGATGACGGTGGGCGCGGCCGCGGTGGCCGCGGTGGCCGAGCGCCGCGTTTCGTGCGTCGCGCCCATGACCACCGCGTCGTCGTTCGGCGGTTACGGTGCGGCCACGGGCGGCGGCGGCGGCGGCGGCTACGGCTCGTTGGCCGTGTCCGCGGTCAAGGAGCGCCGGTCGTGCAGCCTGTTCCCGTCGCCCGCGGCTGCGGAGAAACGGCTGTTCGCCTCGTCGTCGTCGTCCGCCAACACGCCGCCGGCCCCGTGCCTGTGCGACGTCCCGTTCGGCGGCCACCACTCGTCCGTGTCGTCCGCGTGGGCCTCGGCCAAGCGCGACTTCCTCATGACGCCGTCCACGTCGCTGGGCGGCTGTTCGTCGTTCGGTGGCGGCAGCGGCGGCGCGGGCGGCCGGCGCACGTCGTGCGGCATGGACCACCTGTGTCCCACGTCCATAACGCTTAAGGACCGCCGGCCGTCGTTCAACAACGTCATCGCCCAGGTGACGGCCGAACGGCGCCCGTCGTCCAGCATGCTCAGGATCAGCAACGTGTAGCCGCGTGTAGTCGTGTTTACCGCTGCGGTGTGCAGCCTGTCCTGCGGGCGACTGTCGTTCACGAGCGACGTTTTCTTTTTTTTTTTTTTTGTCATTTCTAAGTGCACGCGCACAGGCGCGCAACTAGTGGGTGGTGGGTGAACACTGGGGACTTGTGCGTTCCCTGAAAAATTACAACAATTTTCTAATACGATTTGATTATTTTAACGTGTAACATTATATATTACCATAATAACTTTATATTTAAATTGTTTGGTAAATTATCGAAATCGCGTTTAACTTATAGTTTTATAGGCCTTCGAGTTGGGACTCTGAGCAAAGGATCGGTCTAGTTGCGCCCATGTCCACGCGCGTAAAATGTAAATAATACTATTATTATATTGTATTTTCAATTCATTTTTAGAAAAAATAGCTGTAAAATAGCCGTAAAGTCGCGTATAATATTGTGTAGCACCGCGTCGTAGGGTGCAAATAATAATATTATATTATGCGTGCCCGTGGAACACCGGGAACCGGAGTTTCCGATCAGCCCACATCGTCTTGAAATATTTAAATAGTTTTTCTTTATTATTACTCTATCCACTTTTTTTTTTACCTCCAATAATAAAGCTATGGAAAACAAAAAAAAAAAGTTCGATTTATATACATCGAATTTATTCAATACGACCCCCATTGTCGATTGAAATTAAACGGTAATATTCAATAATAGTTAGGTGTAGCTTGGATAATATCGAGTTAAGGAGTTATTTTTAACTAATTAACTTAATGACCTACTTTTTTTTTCTTTTAAGTGATTTCTAACTTAACGAGTTACATTTGTTTCCACAATGTACAATGACTATCTGTTAATTTTTGTCAAATATAAAAATTGTTTTTATCGAAAAAAAAAAAAAGAAACAGGAAATATTAGGTATTTATAAATAAGGAATTAAATATCGAAGTCTCGCGAAATGGAAAATAAATATTCAAAATAACTTATCATTTATTAATAAATGCGATAATTTATTTGTACGCTATGTTTATTCAGTGGATGCTGATAAAAAAAAGTTACTGTTATTTTTCTATTCGACTCGTAACATTAACTACGTATTTAAAATGCCGGACTTACTTCGCACGATGGGTGTTCTTCGCACGACGGGTGGGATTCTCTTGACGGATGTATTGAATTCTAAAGAAACGATAAATCATTTCTTCAAGAAAACGTTTCTGAACGAAGGAAGTTAATAATATAAAGAATAAATGAGAAAAAAAAAATGATAAAAAAATGTTCAAAATTTTTTTTTCACATTTTCAAAATTTTCTTGCGCCAAAATCGTTCTTATATTATTTTCTATCTATGTTTAAATTTTCAAATAGTTTGGATCAAAAAATGATGGTTTCCGAGTAGTTTTTGTCAAATTTCAGGTAGTTTTTTCCAAAAAAAAAATAAAAAAAAAATTGAAGAATTGAGAAATTCAAAAAATGACTTCTCTAAAGTATCATCTAGAGTCAAATCCGGTTTCAAAAAGTTCCTAATCGAAACTTTTAGACAAGTATTTCCATACGAAGAGTTGTACACAGAAAAAAAAAAAAAAACATTATTGTAAAAATACTAGCTTCTTCACTTCATTCGGAATCTAAAAAATGCGGACTACATTTAATGTGAAATGATTTAGATATAACTTAACTAGTTACAAAAAAAAAATGTCTAATTCGCCCAGCCTTGGTTTTATCGTTTTCAAACGAACTTTTCGCGTACAAACGTTTTAGGGAATTGTTTGCGATTTGTTTGCGTGTTGAAAACGTGTTGTTCGCCCGAAAATTTTAGACTTCTTTAAATTTCGCGTTCAACCGCCGTGCGATACGATACGCAATCGTAGACGATAACATAATATGATATTGCTGTTTGTTTTAAGCGATATTTGCAGGGCGTTGTTATAGGTGAGGCGCGACGATGGGGGGGGGCAAACCTTTGCACGGGTAACCCGATCCACCGCAGATTGCCATTATTCTAACCGACGGACCGGTGCGTCCGAATGGTGGTTTGTATTATTAAAATAACTTTAATAACACCGTCGGCAAACATAAGATTTTACCTCCGCTATAAACGACGTACGATTCCGACGAGTGGATAACTATAACTAGGGCTGGGATTTTAATGCCCTTAAAAATCGCTAAAAATGCTCTTAAAAAAAAAAAAAAAATCAAAAAAGACCTAAAAAATTCAAAAACTGCACTAAAAAAATGTTTATAAAATTTATTTATAATGGCTTAAAATTCGAAAAATTATATGACTGGTGTGAGGGTATCATTGGACGTCTTTATCGATTTCAGTGTTCTAGGCTTCTAGCATATCGCTATGCAGGGAGGCAAGATAAGAATTTATATAATATATAAGAAATGTGGATGAGATATTATTTAATCTATTGTTAGCGTATAAAATAAATCCCATATTATAAGTTAATAATAAAATTTTTAATTTGAATTTCAGGCCAAAACTGACCTAAAAACCTGTAAAATGCCCTAAAAAATGATAAAAATCAACTTAAAATCAATTATTGTCAAAAAATGCAAATTAAATTTCTTTTTCTAATTGAAAAACATCTAAAACGTTATAATAAATTTATAACAAAACGAGCATTGCACAGAAAGCTTCGAAAAATAGTACAATGTGCACCGAAACCCCAGCCCTAACTATAACCAATATAATAATTATAATAATAATAATATGCAATTAATTGTTTATTATATGGCTCGGATAGTATGTATTTGTACGTTTTTTCTGTACAATCTTTAAAACATATTCCAACTGTTAAGTAAACACAAAATTTGTTTCATATCGTTTTGAATATAATTTAATATAATTAATAATTACAACAACACTTTAGTGTATACATTTTAGCATATTTTGGCGATTTTTGGTTTTATGGCATATTTTATGGTTTGTGGGTTATACTTTGGTGGTAATTCATTAAAAATTATAATTTTTGATGAGATCATAAAAAAAAAATTAACAAATAAAACTGTCTTATTTTGAATTCAATCAATTGTATTCGACTTTCGAGTGATTACGACGGGAAACAAAGAAATCTAAGAAAGAAATCATCTAACTTCCAAGGACTACAGGCAAATTCGGGCCGTTCATTAAAGAGGTTAGCGACAAAATCTGTAAAAGTCTACAATTTTTGTATAAACTCGTATTTAAAAAACAATAAAATAAATTAACTTTTTTGACATTTTATTATACCTTATACTTATAAATTAGAATCTAACATTTCAATATTAAACATAATATTCTGAATAAAACTATTTCGGAAGGAGATTTTTTTTTTTTTTTCAGAACAAATGTAACTACATATTATTTGACATATAATTTAGGTTCATAAAGGCATATTTCACGAATTTTTAGTGCATAATGTAAATTCGAGCCTTAAATTAATATAATAAAACGACAAACCGAAAACGCTCGCAAGGGTTTTGCGCCTCGTGATATATATATATGGCATCGTCGGCGTTATTCGATATTCCGAAGTTGGGCGGGCGGAAGTGCTACCTGGGTTGGCGGAGGGTGGATACGAATGCTCGAGGGGTGGTCACGTTTGTCGGTTAACTTTTCTACGAGCACGAGATAAATCCGTCAGCAGTCATTTTCACTGCAGCAGTGACTGTATATTATTTACCCGAAAAACCCGGTAAATCGTCCCCGACACTACGGACGTCGCTCCGCTCGCCAGCAGTGTCCGCGTGCAATGAAGTTATTGCTATAAATCACAAAATCATATCACTTATTACGCGTGTAGTACTGTTTCGTCCTTCGCCCTACAACGATTTAATCCAGGACAATTATTTCGTTAATACAAGACTTATATTATTGTGCAGGATATCGATGCAGTTTCTATTTTCGTCCTCAGTGTTGCACAGTCGGACATTTTCCTTTGGATAGTTCTCTACTCAAAATATCACGGAGATAAATCTACGACTAATACATATAATAATATTATAACATACGTAGGTGATATTTTGTTCCTCTACCAGGACGTTTTGATCCTTTTTATTTTTTTTTTTTACAAGAATAAAACAGGACATTTTGTTTCCCTCACGCAAAATCAAAATAAATTACGAAATAAATGTCTCTTTAGGATATTTTGTTTCTCATAGGGAACCATTTGGGTTGTGGGTATTTTGTTCTGTGGACATCTTGTTCCCTTGCGGGGACATTTTGATCCTTGAAAAATAAAAAAAAATCAATTACTGAGCAAGAAATTCCAAAAGGAAACAAATTTTCTCTGCAGAACAAAATATACATTTTTTGTAAAGATCAAATAAGTCACAAAACGGAACCCCGAGGGAGATGGAATATCTCAAAAGGACATTTTGTGTTCCGTTTTAGGATTTTATTATCCGGAATTCATTTAATTTCTTTTTAAAGCAACTTAATGTCCCCAAAGTGAATAAAATATCGCAACACCGGTTATTGCATTTACCTAATTTCGTTACCCGCGTGTATAGCTTAAAAGCTTAAAACCACGTATAGGCAAATTCACCCTTTGCCCGCCCTCGATTGCGCTAATTTTCCACTCTCTGTCGGTGATTTTTTCAGCAGAGTTTTCTCAATAGCAAATAAAAAAAAAAAAAATCAAATAAAAACTGTGTAAGACGGAGAACTTGCTGTTATATAGAGTATCGTTTCGCCTGCGGCGTATTCGTTTGCTTTTTTTTTCAACCACGTGTGACCCGGTCTCTGTGCAATCGTCGCAGTGGCCTAAAATATTGAGTACGACGTTGTCGCCGTCCCAGTAATATTATTAATAACGCCAGTTTTTTTTTTCTTCTGCTTCGAAACGTCAGCCGCGTCGTATTGCCTCTCCATTCAACCCGCTCAACCCCCACGACCGTACACACCCCTAGCGGACGCGATAGCGTTCCTTAATACTGCTGTTCACTGTTACCGCGGTAATAATTTCGTGTCATTTCGATGATACCTATTAACCGCGTTTATACCGCGATCGAAACGCGAGACGACGACGGGTGTGTGTGTGTGTGGATCGTGGCTGTAACCGAGCGATTACTTTTTCTGTTATTTTTCAAATCAGGTCGTTTTATTTTCATAATCTCCCAAAACTACCCGAATTTCAATACACAGACCCCGTGAGAACTTTGTACCCTCACCGCTAATTTAGTTTTTCAACTCTGTTTCTTCGCGTTTGAGTTAAAATATTTGTATTAATCATATTTTGCTTCGAAATCATAAGACGAATAAAAAAATAAACAAATAATTACAATATGTTTCAAACGAGGAAGTAAACGTAAAAATTAATGTTTTTTTTTTACCTTTATAACGATGAACTTTCCGATTACATATATCACAAGTCAAAGCAAAAATAATTAATTACTGCAGATCCTTTGAAATCAATGCCAACGTTAAATTTGATTCAAAGTTGTAATTTTTTCTATAGTTAACCTAAATCACGTTGATAACGACTTCACCTAAAAAATTTAAAATTGAAGTACAATCAGAATAACCTATGTGTCACACTACTTCTAGCCTATGGGTAACAATTAAATTCACAGAAATTAATTTTTAATCTGTGCCAAAATAAATCAAGATTTTTGCTACATTAATCAGATTTATTGTGTTAGGGGTGGAATACCTCTTCTTGGCCTGTCACCTCTTGAATACCCCTACAGAGTTAATCATGAGACGATTGCCTCGTGAAATACCTTATCACGTCGCCACTGATTGTAATTCACTGATATATGAATATGATTTTTATTGACACGATAAACTAACTACGAAGGGATTACCTACCACCATTAGTGTCATGCCGGTACTCGGATACGGATTCGATTTTTTAATTTTTTTTTATTCCTACCCGCCGAGTAAGAGATTCGTTCAATTAATTTAAAAGGGAAACAACGAACGATGGAATAGTCGTCTGTCGACCCAGTTCACAATCTCTTAGCGAATTTTATTTCAATTGATTTTGCTTCTTCTTTTTTTTTTTTTTTTTTTTACTCCGAATTTTACTCTGCGTAATGTTTTTTTAAAGGGTCTAAAACTCATTTTTTTTTTCTTTTAATTGTACACCTTTGTTAACGTCCCTTCGAGAGACACCCTGTCGGAAGCCGTAATGTATATAATACGTGTGCAAAGCAAAAAAGTGACACGAACAGGCTAATGTTTTTTAAATGTTCTCTATCTACTCTGAATGCGGGACCGTGAAATCGTGGCAATTTCATTTGGAAAAAAAAAAAAAAAACTGAGAGAAAAAAAAATGCCAAAAGAGAAAAAAAAATGCCAAATAAATAAACAAATATTATGACGACGTCCTGTGCTCCGCGTAAAACTATCGCGGGAAGGAAACAATTACGGGAAGGGATCTCCCGGGTAAACTTTAATAATTTCAAACGGCTCTAAAGTCGATAATGTCGTCAATTAAGGGCAGCTCTCGCAAAAGCACTGCACTCCGTGGTTATTGCGATCATTTGTTTTGGACTCGAGCACCGTATAGTCGTTTTCGTCGACGACAAACCGTTTAGACCCGACTGGACGAGTTATCGGTGTGTCCGGAAACGGGTGGGGAGCGGGGGGGGTGGAGGGATAACGATAATGGGTTTTAATTACTTTTAAATGTGCACAAACCGTGTATACGTGCGGCTTTCCGTCGTGTCCGTCGGTCGTGTCTCCGCGACGTTCATATTATACAATATTATTATATTTATTTTATACACATCAAGACACGTGTGTCACATACTTTCGTGTATTGCCGTCGTGTCTGTTACGAATCGCGCACACATTGGTCAATTTGATCGGTCGACCGACGAGGGTGGAAAATTTCTCGTACGCGCACAGCACACTGTATAGGAAAAACTATCGTTTATAACTAGGGTTACGGAGCTCTGAAAAAACTTAAAATATGCATGCATTTATGCGCTAAAAATGTAATAAATATGCTATAAAATTTACAAAAATGCTAAAATAATCTCTTATAAAACATTAATTTTACAGTTAAATCTCAAAATATTTAAAAATATTATATTGTATAATATATTTTAATGAGTATTATTAATTCTTCTATTATTTATGAAATTTCTTTTTTTTTTCAATCTTTATTCTTTTTAAGCTTGCATTTAAACAAATAAAAATATCAAATAATATTTAATCTCCTCAGAAATTCAGAGAAAAATTTTCCGACACCAAGAAAACTCAAATTAAATATTGAAAAATATATGAAATATGTATTTAAAATTGAAATATAACCGAAATATGTACTTATATCGAAAAAAGAACTAAATATGCTAAATATGCAAATTAAAGAGAACTGCGTACAATTCCTGCTGTTATGAAACGCATTTCTATATTACTTAACTATGTAATGAATGATTTTTGAAAAACATGCTAACTTCTATGAGTTCCTAGCCCTAGTTATAACAGACGAAGCCGCGTTATACAAGGTGCTCGTAAATTGAATGAGAAAAAAACTCTAAAAAAACAAAAACAAATATTTTAAAAATCCATTATGCCAAGAGTAATGAATTTTATTCTTATTATTATTACTATTATCTTTTTTTTTATTTTCAAATGTTACCAAATCTGTATTTACAAATTTATTGATGAGTGTGGAAAATTGTAATATTGTTATACTTAACTATCGTTTTTGGAATGACTACTCAATAAGTAAAATAGATTTTATTAAAATCTAATTAACTGCATATTGTTACATACGTATTTCCTTAAATTTTCTGTAGTTTTCATTTACTCTCATAAAAACCGTTGTTGAGAATTCCGAAAAATTACCACTTAACCGGGAAGTTTAGATAGAATTCCTGTCCCGTGCAGTTTACGGACGGAACTTTTGGAACAGTTTTATAACCCGAAAAAAAAGGGCCCAAACGAACGGTCGGTCTAGAGTATGGTCAGTTCGACCCTGATTATGCCGCGACGCGTTTTCACTATTGTCGGAAATCGCTCGGACGTCACTCGTGCGCGACCTATAGCGACTTAATGACGCGTGCACTATGACGGTATCGACGCGTTATTATTTATCGCCCTCGCGTCCCGTTCCCGGAGACCTCGACTCCACCCCTAGCAACCGATTTCGAACAATTATCCGTAACGTCCAACGCTCGCACTCGGTTCATAAGCTCCGGGGTACACGTGACCCGCGTACCACCAGTTACAGTAGTTGTCGCGGGCGGTGGTCGTTATAGAAATAACCGGTGCTCCGAAACAGGTTAAAACCGAAAACGAAAGTCGGTATTCGAAACCGGTGGTGGAAAATCAAAACCAAAACGGGGAAAAAAACGAATCCAACACAACCGTAGCTGTAATCTTTTGGAAAATTCAGTGTAAATGTCATGTAAATAGAATATCAGTCATACTTCGTAATATTTCATTTCTACTTAAACACGGCTGAGATTTTGATGCAATCTTTTTTTTTTTTTTATATATTATATGTTCCAAAACATAGTTCCGAAAGTGGGAAATATGTTTTAGGCGATAATGATAATTTTAATGCAATTTTTATATTGTATTTTTGACAAATTTAACCTTTAAAGTTATTTTTATGGCATATTTTCTTAGTTTGAAGAGAATTTTTTTTTTTTGAAATATTAAAATAACACGGCAAATGCTATAAGTCTCCCCGACCCCGGTGATAACAGAATTTCACACTATTCAAAATCGAAATAGGAAAAAATAATTTCGGTTTTAAGCCTTTGTCTATAGTAGTTGCTGTCGATGGGGGAATTACGATAGACTCGTAGTGGCAGCAGTTGTAGTATTAAATATGAGAAAATAAAATACTTGTGCGCGGTCGTTCGCACACACGCATTCCCATCCTCTTCCGTCCGCCACACGCCTGGCAGTCCGTAAATGACGAGCACCGCCCCGTTATGTTTTATGTTCTCCTAATGGGTTCCCATTGTCGCACCGCAATATTATATCCCCCCCTTACACACATCCTGTGCAGTATACGACGTCCTTGTGAGTTTTGACCGCTTCCGCTCTAGTGGTCGTCTCGACATTTCGAGGGTTGCGCTCCTTACGGCCAGAGGGTTCTAGGCAGTCACCCCTAGAGTAGTGGTTTCCAACCTTTTTTATTGTCGAGTATCTCTAGGTATACTCTCATGATTAAGGGCCGGAAGTCAATAGACCAAAGGTCATACAATTGAATGCATTATTACTGTTAAATAATAAAAAAAAAATATACTTAAGTTTTTTTTTGTTTTTAGTAAAATTATAAAAAAATGCATTATAAAATGGTTTTATTAAATAATAGCTAATAAACGTCTTGCTTCATGTTTATTTTGCCGTAAAAATGATATGTGAAATTTAAAAATACATCTTATTGCAAAATACAATTATTCATAAAAAATTTTAAACTTTTTAAATTTGAACACTTTTTGTTTTACTTATTTTTTTCAATAAGTGCAACGTTCACAATTGTTTTTCTCCGTAATAAATGACTTCATTATATTTTCAAACTCACAAAATCGAAAGTAGTTTTTGTAACCGATAAAACCTAAAGTGACCATACATAGCTTTTACCGAAATTCTCTATTGAAAAGAGTTGAATTAGGTAAATATCATCAAAAAATGTATAAAATTGTGGTATAAATGAGGAAAGTCAAGGAAATTGCAATAAAATTGCATAATGTCAATAGTAAAAAAAAAAATAATGATAAATAGTACTAAACATTAATTTTAAACTTTAATTGATGTTGGCAAGACAAAAACTTTTATCCAACTCGGTGAAAAAATCCGAATAACGGAGAAGATGAAAACGGTACAACATCCGAGCTCTACTTATAATCAATAGGCATACCAACCTAAATGTACTCGAATAAAAGTTAAATTGGATGATAAACATCTCTTTAGGCCATCAAATTGTCGAGTTTGAATGTTATGAATTGTACACATTGGAGTGTTGTATCTGTATGAATAAATTATAAAAAGTTTATACTTTTAATACTCAGAACACCGATATCGGGCTGCGATTCCCCTCGTAGATCGTTATCGATAGTGGTTTTTTTTTTTCTCAAATAATAGTTAGTAATTTTTATCAAACGTTTTGCGAAAGAAAATAAGGAATAAACAAGTACCATCCGAATCGCCTTTGCGTCGTACCACCGGTTGGCCACCCCTGGTGGTCTACAGAGGGGCGGACGTGAAATTTCCTCCCTCTCGCACTCGTTTATTTTTATCGCCACATTTATGAGCCGACCACAGAGTGTCATACGTTAACGGGCGAGTGCGCGCGTGTGTGTGTGCTTGTGTGTGTGTGTGTGACCTTACCAGGGGGGGGGAAATCCATTCGGTAAATAACGACTTCGGAAATCGACGCGATTGCCAACGATTTCGTTCGGAGGCCTCGTCACGACCATTACCGCGGTAACGATATCGGTCTTTTTTGTCATTTCTTTTATTTTTTTTTTTTTAGATCGCGATTTCGATGATGTCAGCGCTTTCACTTCGAGTATACCCTCAGAGATATAACGCACTCTAGTACTCTCCCCCGCAAGAGTGTAAGTTGTATTACCTACACACATATATATATATACATATATAATAGTATATAAATTTCCGCGTCATGTTTTCAACTCGATATATTCGATAATAATTTGGCGCGTACGTGCGCGCGAACAAAATTATTTAAGCCGAATTTTTCACGCACCAAAAGTAAAAAAACAAAATATAATATTATAACAACTTTATAAACAGTGTATAACTGACGTATTATAATATTATGTATACTAAACACGATCTATTGACCGACAAAACAACATATTTTTTGACTTCACTCAAAGTAGTTTTTAATGTACGATTATTATTATTGTATAATATAATATTATATAGTTTTAAATATAATATAGTTACTAAAAAATGTCTATATTTTCAATACGGTTCGTCGTTTGATCATTAATTCTTTAATTCTAAATATAATTAGGTACTGTAAGCGTAGTTTTAATTTAATTTTTTTGTATGTGATATTTAAAGGGCAATTTATGCGTGAAAATTAGTGATAAATTGACGTTTGTTATTTCTTCACCGTATTTCTTAAAACACCATCTATAATTATAGCGAAACGATACACACCATTCTGATATCGTGTCTAAGCTACTGATATCGAGTACAAAGTTATCACTGAAAGTCACACAATTAAGTTTTGAATGTATAAAACTCGGTTTTAGAACAAAGTAAGACAACATTTTTGTTTCGATAATCTCTTGCGTTTTTTTTACTCACAAAGATTATGAAGAGCATATTTTACGACTTTTGATGTCCATCCATATAAAAATATTATAATAAACAAACTATCTTAAAAAACAAAACAATTATGTTCGTTACTTTGTTTTAAAGAATGATTTGAGTGCCAAAAAATACTTACTCGTAAGACATAATTGTGAAATGAATAATATTTTTATCACTGATCAATTATTATTAACTAAATTAGATTGTACCTAATTATATTATTTTATCAACATTGGTAAATAGCCTAACGATAAGAATAAAAAAATAGTATTACTATGCTTAGAGTTAATAATTTTATTGATTTTTATAAGGTATACTGATTTATTTAACTTTGTATTTTTACTGGTAGGATTAGTTTAAATTTTAAGGATGAAAAGCGGTTGCCGGACCACATTAAACTTAAGCTCTACTATGAGGATAAAAGAGAGAAAATAATTTTTTAATTGTAATCTAAATAATATAATAAGACTTTCTATTTATAGAAACTATGGTATTTAGAATATTGTCAAAGTAAATGATATACATGTATAATTAATATTTTTAAGTTTAGAAAATAGTTTTATGGTATTTCTGTTACGACGAAGGACTAAGACAATTATTATTTAATTGTTGTTCGATGATATTAACGAAATTTTCACGATGTAGTTATATAGATAAAACATAAAATCTGTTTATTTATTGTATAATATTTTTAGCATAACTATAATATTATAATAGTGCATTATTGTGTAATAATAATATAATATCAATAATAAATGTATTATTTCTCTAAACACTGTGTTTGAAAATCGTGCAAAAACAAATTGACCATTCTTGTAGGTTATAAAATAACTTTCGTCATCATAAACGAAAGAGTTTGATCGTAGAAAACTACTGAAGTATTCGCGCAAACGGTAAGTATATACCTGACAAGCAGTAGTTGTCTTTTGTTCAGTGATGAGGAAGGGGTGGTGAGATGCGTTAAAAATATAATTTTGTTAAATAAGTCAACTCGAAATTATGTGATCACTGCGCAAGACAATGTTGTAGTCGAAGAGAATAAAAGTAAGTGAACACTCAACAATAATTGCAGAACGAAAATTAAATAAGAAGTTAGGTAATAAAATTAAATAAAAAATATAAAAACCATCAGCTAGTGTGTCTAGAACATTTGTACCGCGTTAATAGTTTGAGGTTAATAAATATTTAACTACGAAATACCAGTAATTTCCTTAACGACGATAAAACTCCGGAATTAAAAATATTGTACATAGAGCGAAAATGTGCGTTAAATTAATTGTAAAACTAAACCAAAACTTTGCGTCGTTGCACCGTTATCATCATACATTCTGAGAAACTATTTATAAACTTTAAACAGGGTCCGGTGTCAAAGACGACCTTCGAAACATAAAATGGCAGGTAGAGGGAGTATTTCAAGAGTATTTAATTAATATCATTATTTAAATATTTAATGAATACAGAGCTGATCGACATTCGTTCCGTATTTTTATTTTAGATTCTGAACGAAATCAAGAAGCTAGTGCTTTTACAATGATGTTTATTTTTCTATAAACACTTTTTTGCATTAAAATACTTGTCCAAAATGTTTGATCAAGGACTTTTTGAAACTGAATTTGCCTCTAGTTGATCCTTTAGAAAGGTCATTTTTCGAATTTCTCAATTCCTCATTTATTTATTATTATTTCTTTTTTTGAAAATAACTACCAAAAATTTGACAAAAAAGACTCAAAAACCATCATTTTTTGATCGAAACTTTATGAAAATTTAAACATAGATAGACAATAATATGAGAAATATTTTGGAGCAAGAAAATTTTGAAAATAAGAAAAAAAATGTTGGAGTTTTTTCCTAACATATTTTAACACTTTTTAAAATTATTTTTCTCCCTTTTTCTTTATTTATTAAATAAAAAAAAAGTAAAATAGAGTAAATTAAAGCAAAGACAAGAAAGTAAAGTAAAGCAAAATATAGAAAAGAAATCCGGACATAATTTGCACTACGGGTATTCTTCACACTTCGGATCGAATACTTTCTTAGTGTGTGTGTGTGTGTTGAAAATTATGACTATTACTGTTCTTTAAATTAGGTTTTTTTCCGTTCAGAATCGTCTTATTGAAGAAATGATTTATCGGTTTTTTAAAATTCTATTCGCCAACCAAAGAGTATCTGACCCGAAGAGTGAAGAATGCCTGTAGTGCGAAGTATATCTGGCTTCCTTGTCTATACTTTACATTTTTAAAATATTAATATTGATTAAAATAGTGAGCAAACATATCATCACCCCCAATATTTTACCGCTGTTCTACTCTCATATTATATTATTGCAATACATTAGGTTCATAGCCGACAATAATGAGAAAAATTCGAACCCAAGTAACGTTTATTTTATGGTACTGAATTTTTGGCCACATCGGACTCTATCTGGGACCGAACTGACGACTTTTGTACAACTCCCGTCCATCTGATTGCATCGTTTTCGCTGCGCTGCGAAATTCAGCCAAATAACAAACGTCTATTAATTACCTACGACCACAATTCGGTATTATTATCACCGGAATACATTCTGTGCGTCAAAACCATTAGCGCACCGAGTTATGTATAAACGTCCATTAAAAACCACGCCCGCCGCCACAGTTTATTATTATTCGACCGGCATCAGGTCGGACAGGTCGACTTTTAACGAATAATAATCATCGGTGTGATACTCGTTTGAGCTCAGCACACACATTTTCCCCATAAATTGACATCTCGTTTGCGTACAAATATTAAATCTCATTCCATATTATCTCATTTTAGACTCATATTGAAACATCCAAACAAAATCTGTCACTTACAAAAACGTACTTCTTAGTTATCGACACAATTTATTATAAATGCAATTAGAATCAAACTTAAAATTCAATTCAATGAAGAAAAATGTTTTTAATGGCCACCGTAAAGACACCATAGATAATAAATTAAATTGTTTAGACAAATGTAAGGAAGAATTATGTGATAAATCCATAAGCCGTTTAGAATATTAAAAACAGAACTGCAAAAAATAAATTAAGAACAAAAAATCAATTTTATTAAAAATAATAAATTATAATAAAATAACATGACTAATGTATATTCCTTTTTAAACCTGTTGATTCAGATAATCCTGAACCTGTAAAATTGAGAAGGAAAATGTTTGAAAACAATAATAGAATTATACAAAATATTGAAACGCGATAATTGTTTTTGTAATTAATTTTTTTTTTTTTTTTTTTAGTTGTCCTAGACTTTTCGTATAAATTATGTACGAAATTGAGCTGTACATTTTTGGACAAATGAGTTGCAAAACATGGTAAAAACGGGAATCGCCCATGATCGCATGTCTGTTTCCTGGCGGAGACGTCGTCAAACACTCCTACAATTATTAAATTATTCAACGGTCACGACGGAATGGCGTGCACATCTGTTCGTGTACGAATATCACATGTGTTCGTGTGCATAGAATAACTATGCACAATGAGGTAGAGTTACTAATAACTGTATCGATCGTCATATGCGCGTGCGCAGATCAGAATTTCAGGTAGTTTTTATACAGCGTTTTTGAGTGCCCTACACTTAACTAGACGTGTAATTCTAATGAGTTATTAAACGAATGCGTGTATAAGTCACAATGTATTTTAATAACGATGATAACTTTTTAATAATTTAACAAGGGTTACCAACTCTCATTCACGGATATGCGGGAAACCGAAAAAATATATGCGGGAATTGATAAAAAAAAAAAAAGTGGAACCTTCCTGAATTTACAGAAACAAGAGAAAAACGATAATTTTTTCATCAGTTTTATCTCAAATTTGAAATAAAATTAATAAAATAATCGCTATTTTAAAGTAATCATCACAATTTTTTTTTTAAAAAATCATTAAATAAATCACTTTTCTCAATTATGAGTATCCTATCACAAGACAATTAGTTTTTCTTTTTGAAGAAGTACTTGTTTTGTGATTTGGTACATTTTTAAGCAATTATCAATTCATTTTTACTTGCAATTCTGCCTTAATATAATTAACACTCTAAATAAATAAATAAATTTCTTAAATCCGTCTTGGTTTGAAAACGCTTTGGTTTGCTTACGGTCCTCAATAATTTTGAGACTTGGACAGGTTTACAAAAAAAGCAGGACAAAAAGCGTCCCGCATACACGTTTCGCAGTTATTTGACCCGTGGAAACGGGACGTCCCACCTCACACGAGACGTTTAGCAACTTTAAATATAACCCAATATACCCGTGTTGAGGTTAGATACTTATTTATTTTTTTTATCTAGGTAAGCCTAATATCACGAAAATCTATCTAAATACAAGTAAAAGATAACAGAGTTTATATCTATCTAAATTAAGATAAAAATAATTTATCTAGATAAAAACAAGATGAACGTTTAAAAAAATATTTTAAAACCAACCATATTTTGTAACTATATTGTATTGAACTATAGTTTCAAATCTGTCTAGAGTCTAGGCTATAAAAGAATTATATAGAACATAAAATATTTATTTATATAATTTTGTAAGAATAAACTAGAACTGTTTTAGTAACAGTTAAAAATAATACGTTGTAAATGAACTGTTAATGATTATTTTTATGATTGGTATCAATTAAATGGAAATGAGAAAAATATACATACATTTCCATAGAAAAAAATCAAATTTATTAATTATCTAGATACATTTAACTAGATAAGAGAAAATTATATTTAAAATAAATATTTAGATAACATGCTCTTTTTTTTTTATCTAAATAAGATAAAATGATAATGATTTTTTGTCTAGATGAAGCCCAAACACTGCCAATTACTTAAATAGTCGAATTCATTATTTCATATTGTTATCAGTAATACGTATTTAACCGGGTAAAACTTTTCGATCTAGATCTTCGCGGTATCTTAATTATCCTTTCTCCTTTGAGTTATACTTTTTGATTGCACGAGTTTAATTAAAAATTAAAATTAAATAAATAGAACCTTGTCGGTACTGTGGTCGTTTTAGAAAGACTGGTTATTTTGGAAAATAAACACGATAGTTCATGTACACGACAATAATATAAATTTTTCATAAAATATTTAAAAAAAAACCGCGTCACCCGAATAAATGAATTAACTAATTGTATCACAGTATTAAACGTCTAATATTTAACGATTGTAAATTATTGTACGTATCTACATAATTATCCGATTGTATTCATATATTTTGGAAAAATATAATTTTTTTAGTGACGTAATATTAACGTCGACACATAATTTCTGTCGAAACGATTCAAACTAAATTCAAGAACAAAAAATTAAATGCATACAGATATAAAACTCAAAAGCATAATAATGAGTGACTGGTAATTAAGAGACAAAATTAAATACAATTAAAATCATCAAGGTTGAGCATGAATAATGTAAAATGTTGAAAGTCGATTTAATTTTAATTTAAAGCTTAAATTATTTCATGTAAGGTATTATTAATTTAATCTCACTTCACCATGTTAATTTAATAAGTAATTAGTTACTTTTGAATGAAAATGAAATTAGTTAAATCTTAAGATACCTAATAGAATTTGTATTTTTCTTATTTGAGACATTGTAAATACTGAATGGTTGAATAAAATTCAATTTTAATATTTCAATTTCAACTTAACTAAATTATACGACCAGTCACAAGGACTGGAACTGAAATCGAAAGAACCGGTTCCGGTACCGGTTCTTGTAGTATATTTTGAATACCGGAACTCTATGGAATCATTTAAATGAAATAAAAATAGTTTTTCGGTTCTATGAGGTTTTATCAGTATCATAAAATCACAAAAGAAATAATAAAATTTATTTATTTTTTTGTTTTGATTATTTTGTTTAAAATATTTTTTTTATATTTAAAATATATAGAAACATGTTTAAATTTGTACTTAGTTAACTTAAAAAATTTACTATATAAACACGTCATTTTAAGTACAGTAATTTTCAAGTATTCAAAAATGTATTCTGAATACAAAATAAAAGTATTCTTTACATGACACGATTCATAAAACGTTCCATATTTTTTTACGTATTAATACGAATTTTATAAATGTATCGCAAATCGTTTTGTTCGGTCGAACGAGAATAAAATTACCATAATATTAATAATAATATGTTACATTTTCTGCTGACCCAGATTTATAGCGTCCCATCAACACTTTCTCCTCTCTCCACCGGTTCGATCCTCGGGGATTCGTGTTTGGCACTTATTTAGTACACGCTCTAGTAACACCCTCTGACCCCCCCCCTCCTCTTGAGTTCACGCCACCGCGGAAACCTACTACGTCGATAACGAAGTTTATACAATATGTACACATTAGGATTATAATACAGTAATATCTTAGTCGGTCGTCGCCGCCTTCACCACTATAAATAAATGCATGTAGTACGTCTATAAATATATATATATTATGTGTTTAGCAATTTACACGATTGGCTTCTGTTTGAGTTAACGCCGTGTGTTTGCACACACACATCAAAGAGTGTATGTACAGCGGGGCGAAAACCTTCCCCTATCCCGATCCCAGGGTGAAATTCATACGCGCTTTATCACACCGCCCGCCGAACTAGGAGTGTGAACTCACTGCGCTCCCGATTGAATTACGTCCGTTCGTTTTCTCGTTCCCCAAAGTCTCGAGTACTTTGGGGTCAAGTAATAATAATATATATATATATATATAAATATATTCCGTCGTGAATTGGCGCACAAGTTTTATACGAACGAAACGTGACCACAAACAGATCCACGAGAAAATTATTACGTTATATTCAGAGATGCCATGATTTTGGTTTGATATAAAATCGAGTTCAATTTATCAAAATTTTGTCACATTAAAAATATCTTATACTAAACACGTCGAAAATTATAATAATAATCGATTTACGAACATGGAAATTTATGAAGGACCATCGATGTATTTATTACGGTTTTTAATTATATTATATTAGATGATTAAACACTATGGCTAACATTTATTTAATAATAATTATAATATATTATAATTTTAGATTATACATTTGTTGAATTTTAAATAATTATATTACATAAAATAATTTAAAATATCAATACATAATAATACGAATTGTAAATCGTATAACGTATTGCACAAATTCACACGAACAATAATAAGAAAATTTTAATTAAAATGTTCGTTAAATGGGTCATCTGCTTTAAATCGCCAAAAAAAGGGTGTTTTTTTGGTTTTTTTTATTTTTGGCGGAATAGAAACGACCATATATTTTATATTTTATATTGGAAAAAAATATTTACGATTTTTTATGAAAATTTCATTAAAACTATTTTTTCCAATACAAAATATGTTTTAATTTTCGTGTTTTTTCGGGGTTTTCGAGGTTCGTCGATGACAAAAATATATACATGGTAAGTATTAAAAAAATCTTTGTTTGTTGTTTTAAACAAAAATATCGAATGACATTATGGCCGCCAATAGGTAACACTCTTGTAGTGAGACGCTTTGATGCACTCGATATAATTCCAAGAATTCGTGCATTTTTCATGTAAACATTTTCATTTTTATTTTTAAAAATATGTTTTAAAATATAATGAAAAAGTCTAAAGTAATCTAATAAATAATAAAAGTAAAATATTATCAATACTAGGATAATTTTAAGTTTCTCTATTTTATTACGAAAGTGTAAGTTTCAGGCAAATTTTAAATATTACAACTATTTTAGAATATTGAAATGTCTACAATTTATGTTCTATACTTTTTTATTGTAGTTGCACTATTTCGTTTGAAATCTGCGAAAAACTCAAAAACTACCATTAAGAGCAAAATTTCAACCCTTTTGTGGCACGTTTTAAACTCAATTGATGCTCACCAAATTTCATATACATTTCTATTATATTATATACTGGAACAATATCTGAGGATGTCCCATTCAAAATTCTAAAAATAAAAATAAACCTCTATACTTAAGGACCATCCTAATATATATGTATCATCCTATGACCAGTTCAATCAATTACACTTCATTCATGCGTAAAAATTAAATTGAATTAAAACGAAGATCTTACACCAGTATTTACGTATTGCTCAAATAAACATATATAATCTAATAAAATGGTCATATTTTAGGTGAAATTCAAACTCATCTCGTCGGTAAAATGAAATTAACATTCACCCAACCGTATTCACTGCAAATATTGTAAATATGGTGTCATGATTCATTAAATCTATTCAATTTCACTTCTTAAAGCTAAATTAAATAAAAAATTTATCTAGGAAGGAAGAGGTAGTCTCACCAAAAAGTAAACAGAAAGGGATCTCATCCCTTTTTCAAAAATGTAGGAAAATTAATACTGTCAGAAATCAAATATTTCCTGTTTTTCAAAAAAAAAAAAAAAATCTGTGGTTTGTTACTACTAAGCTCATTTCAAATCATTCAAAAAATAGCAAGAAACTAATATGGTCAAATTAAAAGTTTTTCATGAATAACAAAAAAGAAAAAGTGGAAATTGTGTATCGACTTTGTTGGACCTGTTATATCTCCTGAGTCCAGTGTATATTTGGATATCAAATAATCATGTTGGATTAACAATTGAAAATAATTTGCAGAAACTAAATCAGTTATGATAAGAAAAAAAAAAAAAAAAATTGGCCACAAATAAAAATATGATTTCATTTAAATTCTGTTTAAAACTTTTTTCTAAATTTGTAGATAAAACTGTTATATGAGAAGTATATATTGCTCATTCCCTCCCCTCTATCAATATATGATGGGAATTTTTTCTAGAGGGAGACGTTCTTTATTATTAAATCTTTGGTTGGATTCCTCTTCTATTGTTTTCCAAGTCAAGTACTGCATAATATATATATATATATATATACCCACTCAAAAGTATGCAAGTACACTATGGCCAAGTCAAAACTTTTACCGTTTCGCTTCTGGTAGACGTGCATATGTGAACATCCAGCCCACTGGTGCAAAAATACGAATATGGTGGTGATGCGGAGGAGTGGATCAAATGTTAGTGCCGCCTTTCACTTGTACGGTTTGCTGCGGCACGTTGAAAAGACGCGGCGGCGTACGCAAAATTGCGTAATAAAATATGGAAACGGTTTTGGCGATAATTTCAAGCGAAAATTCGATGGAATTGAGCACCGTAGCTTCTGATCTTTTTATTTTCATTTTTTAATCTAATATTTTTCTGTTTAAAAGTAAATATAGAAAATAATAAAATACCCATATTGTCGAACTGAACGCGAAATAATAAAATATTTTATGTTTTAAAATGAACAAAATAAATGTATTTAGATATTATATAAACGTTATTGTTTGAATGATCTTTTCGCGTACCATAAAATGAAAATATTTGCACTTTTCAAGGTGACTTTGTACCTTGTGTAAGGTAACTTTGCACCAAAAAGAAAAAAAAAAATAATTTTGCATAATTGAGCCGGCTTACAATTTTGTTCCTGGCATTAAAATAAATGACATTTTTAAATCGTTCTAATTTCAATACGTTGATTTTTCCCGAAACTCGTACTTTTTTATTTTATTTTTATGTATTAATTTAATACGCTTAAACAGACAATTTTTACAAATAACCTAATTATAAAAACATAAATTACAAAAAATTTACAACTACTGTAAAATCTAGAAAAAAAGAGAAAAAAACAATATGTATATATATATATATATATATATATATATATATGTATATAAAAACAATGATTAGTGCAGAAAAAAAAAATATAACTTTTAAATAAAATAACAAAAAAAAAAAAAAAAAAAACAAGAAATAAATTCGAATATGTTAAAACTATGAATTATTTAAAATCAAAACCAAGGAGGTTAACACAGAGGAGCATTCGGTGTAAAGGGTGGTTTTGATTGTAATGTATAAAAAACGTAAAAACGTAGAAAAAAAAATTGATTTCGTTCGTAATTTCAGTGTATTTTTTAAAACATTGTTATTTAAGATTATTTATAACCTTTTTGTAATTCTTATTTTTGATTTTGTTCATTATCCGTCTCTTATACAATTATAGGGTAAAGCACGAATGACTAAGTCGCACCAGTACAATTTAAAACCGAAATTCGTTGAGTTTTAACGTTGGTGCAAAGTAACCTAATACCTTATCTAACTTATTGCCAAGACTTTTGAAAAATATATTTAAAATTCATTTTTCAAACTTAAGCAACGAAAAATCGTGCATGGCATTAATATGTACCCAACAGAAAACAAAAAACTCAAAAAAAAAAAAAAAAAACCAATAAAAAACTCAATCATAGTTATTGACAATTGCGGTGTATGATTTAAGGTAAAAAAATAATAATAATAATACTGTGGAGTAACGCTATTTTTTTAGTACTATCTAAGTTTTTTAACCGAAATTTCTCTTAACAAATAACGAAACTAAATTTAGCTACTAGGTTTCCTATTTTTCGCGATCCGTTTCACCACTTTACGGTGCGGCGACGTGCAGTGCTCGTTAGTATTTACTTACTACGGTCTCTCGTGTGTTTTCCCCGTACAGGTATAAAGTACACTGCGGGTAACAAGACTCCGTCGCACCGCCGTCCCTTCACGCACGTTTTCATATGACACACACACACACACACACACACACACACATTGGTCATTGACAACACGAGGACATAAAAACTCCGTCACGGTCACTCGTATTCCCTTTGCGCGTGTTTCGTCCATGTTGTTTTTCTTTTCAGCTGAAAAATCCGCACGTACGCCACGCGTACACCGTTGTAACGAACTAGCATGTAATGAACTAGTCTGTAGGGGGTAGATTTTAAAATTCCATTCTTAACTATGCTTTTATTTCGTTTCCAAAATAATAACAATAACAATAACGTTACGTTATTTCGATTAAATATGAATAATATCATAATGTACACCAGTAGTACAGTAATTTAAATTTGAATTGTTAAATTTCAAAAGCAAAAAAATAAAAATATGGTTAATAAAAGAAGGCATACAATATGAGTATTGAACATTTTTTCTGGCTTTTTGTGCCCCGCAAAACTCTTTTGAAATGGATAATGATATTCCAATACACGCTATTTTCAAATAGTTATTTTATTCATAGGAGCCCAGTATTTCTAAACAAGAATAGAAACGACTCAGTTTTAGGTGCTATGACCTTTTTAAAGTAAATCGTATGCAGTGGCGTAGCCGTGAACCATATTTGGGGGTACAAAATATTAAATATCTCATTTCATAATAATTATTAAAAAGTAAAAGCCTAATAGCAATAGTAACTATTAAATATTAAATGACAGGGAATTTACAAAAAAGGTGTTACATAATATGTACAAATCACAAATAATAAAAACAAGCCGAAAAATATTATTATAACATTTTCATAATATGTCCATTATATAATTTTATATGTATTATTATATTAATTTATAAGTGTTCCCCTTGCCATCGGCCGACGTTACCATTGATCATTTGGAGGTGTTTACACCACCACAACTTGGCGCCGTTCCGCGCTCAATCACCGTCATCCAACGAGTGATGTAGAAACTTTATTAGTCTGCAGCTACGGACTAAGATATATACAGTGAAACCTCTGAATAGCGGACACTCTCGGTCGCCGAAATTTTGTCCGCTATTTAGAGGAAAACATTTTTTTAATAAATAAATAAATTCAATAATTTTATTTTATATTATTTTTACGTTAATTAAATATGTACATTGTACATACATGATAAAACTAACATTTA
>JAIPRM010001587.1:0-21255 GCA_025469315.1 Stegophylla sp. TES_Ste_2020
AGACATTCTATCCAACCTCCAAGTGATGTCTCCTAAGTAACGTTAATAGGCTAGACCCAACTCATGTACTCCATAAAATACTTCGGACCCAATTCATGTACTCCATAAAATACGTCCGGACCCAATTCATGCTATTTTTTAATTCTGGGACCCAACTCGAGCTTGTCCTTTAAAACGACGCGAAACGATCGATTGTAACTCAACACCGTATTTTTATTTGTTATTTCTTTCGATTTCAACGCGAATCCGAATGTCTTTTAACCATTTCGTTATTACATGAATGAATCAAATTTAGGATTTAGGTTTTATTGTTATTTATTTTTTTTATATTTTTATGTATTTTTTAAAGTTTCCAAAGACCATAATAGATCTCTGCTCAAACGACAAGTTGTCCTCGCCTTATTATACGTATAATAATATCATCATGTCCATAACCATTTGGAATCGTAGACAGTAAAGAAATAATATGATAATATTATAGTAAGAGTCGAACGCATGAAAAAGATAAATATATAAATAATATACACTGAAATCACACAACAGACTTCATGCAACAATGCTACTCTATTCTAGAGAAATCGTCATTCATCAGGCGACTGAAGCCTTGGGTCGCCGTCATTTACACGGTCGGCAAATCGACGTGTAGATGTAAATAATATTCGTTTGGCCATTAATAATATTCACGTAATTGTTAAGAAGGTACATTATACCTAGATAATAATATAACGTTTAATACGTTTTTGCCGTTTCAGCCTGCACGGGTAAATAGAAATTCGTTTTGTATATACGTATTGTTGTAAGGAAGCTGCAGTACGTACTTTTACCTATTTATTTCACTTTGAAAAAACGTTCACATGTTGGTATGCCTTTTACAAAATCCCGAATAAACTTGCCGACTTGCTTGCAACACCGTACGAAAACGAATGAGATCACAGTCATTCGTACTTTTCGAAAGCGTTAGTAGACACATTAGTAGTGTTTCGCGTATCACATTAATACCGTAGGGGAAAACGAAAACAAAATTTCATTCCGAAGCCAATTTTGACCCCTCTTTATAAAACATCCGAGGGAGCAGCTGCGTTCCTCCCGCGTTCTCTCACCACTTTATGACAGTAATCTTACCTATATATATATATATATATATAATTATTATTATACGACGAGCCTCGCGTTCCAGGATACATCACGCGCGCACGCGTAAACACACCGTACGTACAAAACTATGCGTGTCGTCGATAAACTGATGTATATAAGTATATAATATATGATCATAAAAATATACTTGAATAATCAGTAGTGGCTACTGGCTACCCTAAAAAATACATGTGTTGCTGAAAATATTTCCATGGACCCCCCACTTCAATATTAACTAAACGTAGAAAACTAAAAAAAGAAAGCCGGACATACTTCGCTCCATAGGTATTCTTCACTCCTCGGGTGGAGTAATCTTAATGGAAGTGTTGAATTTTTGAAAAATGATAAATCATTTCTTCAATAAAACGATTTTAAGCAAAGCTTTGGTTAGTATACAATAGTAAATTGTCGGTTAGGTTATGCTTAACTACTACTGTTATTTAATAATGGTAGGCGAGTATTGTTTTTTTGATGTAATTTTTTTCGAATTGAGTCGAATACTCAATAATTGTGTGTCCGTGTGTGTGTGTTTCGGGTAATTAATATCTTTGTCAAAGTACTAAAAACAATTAAATATTCATTTTTTTAATTCAATTCATTAATCTTCATTTATATGGTATTTTGGTATTCTCTTGTTTGAAACATAATACAGTCGATACAGTCGATTATTACATAATATTACAGTCGAGTAAATCCATTATTATTTTCAAACGTAGTATTTCTAATTATTTTAATCAGTAGCATAAAATTATTCATAAAGTCATCATTTATGAAAATTATATCCAGTACCCATAAAACATATGACGTGAGAATTATTTCAGTGAATGAAATTAATGTACAAAGCATCGAAGAGCCCCAAAAACATTGCATGAAGTACAATTAAAAATTATTCATCACCCATTTAACACACACCCACCCACCCAATTTTGTATGTGTCACTAAAGCAACACATGGACCATGGGATAGCAGCCACTGTGAATAATAATAATAATAATAATAATATTATTGTCGTGGACGGCGGTGGACGGAAACGATTGCTGCTGCTGCTGCCGCCGCTGTTGCTGCTGTTGCCTGGAGTCTTCGGACGCGGTGCACGAGCGCACACGCACGCAGCGTCCCGTTCTCCCACCGAACTTCACGTGGCCGGCCGGTCGGACTCAGGGGACGGGGCCGCCTGCGGCTAACGGGCAAGTCGCCGCCGGTCCGCAAACGCCACTTGCTCGCAGCCGGGGAGAAAAAAAAAAAAAAGAAAAAGAAAAAGGGAAAAAATGCTCTGTCGCCGTCACAGTAAGCAAAATGTGTGTATAGAAATCGTAGTGTAAAAATAATGGCTTTGATAATATTAATAATAATAATAATAATAATAAAATATGTTCTCCTCCATTTTTGTCGTCGTCGTCGTCGTCGTCGTCGTCGCCGCCGTTCGTGTACGTACGTACAGACTTGTATGAACACACATACGCGGAGGAACGAGTGTGTGAGTGCGTTATGTGTGTATGTACGGTTGTGTGTGTGTGTGTGTGTGTGTGTGTGTATGCCGTACGTGTGTTGCGAGTACACAATTCGCGCCCGTGTGCGTGCGCGTGCATTCGCGCCGCAGTGGTTCCCGTGGTCGCGTCGCGTTCGTTCGCCGTTCAGTTCAACGCCAACCGTACACCAGCGTACACTTTGCCTGCTGCCGTGTGCAGCCGTCTTGACTCGACATCCTGTGTCCGTCCGTCTGTCGTCCCCTCGGTTATTAGTTTTTCGCTTTTTCCCGTTCGCACGCGCCCACCAGTAACGCGTTTCAGAAAAGACTATTAATATTATACATTGTAATATATACATAAAAAAAAAAAAAAAAAGTTTAATATTTCTCTCCCTCCGTACTACACTACGCTGCCGTGCCGGTATCCATATATATCGCGTGGTACGACGAGAATTAATAATAATTACAATATCCGGCTAATACTTAAATAATATTGAAAAAAATTTCCGTTATTGCAGTTATTATTATCCCACGAAAATCAACGGTTTTCCAAAACCGTTTTTAAATTCCTGCGGCAACGGCCACGCCACCGGCGACGGGCCTTCCACACTTCACACCATCATTACAGGGACCATCAAGTGAGTACTTTTTTTTTTTGAACTAATTTAACTCGTTTATAATGAGTCTATAGTTATTAAACGGTTATCATTTTTTTTTTCGATTTCGGTTTTTCTTTTCTGGTTATTATTACGGAAAATCGAATTGTTCGAAAGTGCTCCCGGCGCGCGCGAATCCACCGTTTCTGCAGCTCTTTTTGTTCTTTTTCCCCTTTTTTGCCAAACGCTGCAGCAGCGTCACCACCGCCGTTTTTCCGTCGTATGGAAGAGAAAGTACGCGCGTACTAAAACATAATAATAAATCGGCGTTATTATTTACAATAAATAAACGAAAAATATTCGTCATGACTGTTTTGCTATTATTTTTTTTTCTGGGTTACACGCCGACTACTATACACCGCGGTGTAACGACTAAATGACATAACGTTTTTTTTTTTTTTTTCATGTATTTCGCGATTTGTATTCCAATTGCACCACCTATCTACGTACGTTTTATGATAGGTATTTATTATAAATCCGCAGTACATACCTAATAATTGCTCACGGGGTAAATCGTTAAATCGTTGTTTTCGCTAGCTTATGATAAAATATTACCGTATTTTATGCACGCGTTCGGTGCCGCGTCGGTCGGTCGGCACTATGTCCGTCGATTCGGCTCGAGCAGCGGCAGCCGGTTTCAAGGATAAGTCAGTCAGCCATCCGCGTGTGATAATTTATTCCGATTTGCCGAAAACAGGAAATCTCTTACCGACAATTTTTTCGCTACTGAAATATTATTCTCGTTATCCGACAATTTTTATTCCGAGTCCGGAGGCTTGGACGTTACGTTATGTGTTTCACGCGAAAACGTAAATCTGAATACCGGTCGCCGGATCAGCTGTGGCTAGTCGGGGTATGTGTGTATTTTTATGTTTTACTGTCTCAATACCACAATGCACGACGGAGATGGAGTCTTTTTTTTTTTAAACCCGCGTACCTCAAAATAATATTCTCACTCAAACACTTGGAAAATTATTTGAGCCTTTCTAGTCCAAGTGGTGGGGATTTATATGTGTTTATACTTATTTTTGTTTCGCGATATTGTAACCTTTCAGCCAGACGACGCCATCGTACTTACCTATTACATTTATACGTTCAATTATTAATGACATAAAACCTGTTCTAATTGGAACAATCGCTGTACAGCGGTATTTTTAACTTTTCTCTCCATTACTGTCTTTGTATGTGCGTGTTGTAGGTAAGTACCTGTGTGTGTAGGTACTCATCGACGGTAAAGGTACATTGAATTGGTCGTTTGAAGAATAATGTCATTTTTATATCTATAATACGTATGTTATTATATTTTCTTTTTTGGCACAAAGATTAGATAAAGTAAATCGTGTTGTTTAATGATTTTACAGCAAATGCAATTTTATTTATTAGGTAGATAATATTATACGTCATATTAGGTGTCTTGTGTGACATCGTTTTAAAATAGTAGTTATACCCACCAAAACTTATAATAAAATTATTGTATTATTTATTAAGGTTTTATTATTAAGTCAAATATTTCAGGTCTTACTTTAATTTTTACCGGTCAATTTTATTATAATATTATAACACTTAATTATTGGTAATTTACCTATTTTATTTTATTTGATACCTATTTTCTTTTTTTGAAATTTGGTTTGTACTTACGTCTGTACATTGTACCCAATGTTATAATGCCTATTATAATAAGAGGGTACTTAAAAGACGGTTAATGTTCAATGAATTGAATTTTTTTAAATAAAGGTAAGTACTAAATGGTTTATAATATGAATTGCAGTTACTTTTAATGTAGAATTCCATTTAAAAATCGTCTAATTCACAGTTCCTATTGAAATTGACAATTGTATTCTGTCGATTAAGTAGTATATTATTAATTTTAGTTAATAAGTACAAAGTATCTTTTTAATTTAAAAACATGATATTTATGCTCAGGTACATAATGATAACTAATATAAATCATTGGTTCAGTTATTCTATTCATACGTATTTTTATGTAGGTACCCGAGGTACCTATCTATAAGAGACTAACCTAGTTTCATACATTCACCATCTGTTTAGGTCGAGGTTTAGGTACGGATTATCTTTTGACTATTACACATATTCTAATTTTAATAGTCACGTTTAAATTTTGGTAAATCTGTCAATTTTATTCCATAATTTTCGAGATAATTTTTATAGATATTTCAAATATTAACATTTTTGCATACCTAAATGTGTAGGTTATTTGTGAGGTACATTGTTATTTTTATAATTATGTTTTATGTTATTTTTAATCTTTTAAAATTTATTGAAAATTATTTACGATGAAATATTTATCGTTTTGTGTTGTATTATGGAACCTTCATTGGTTTCATTGATATATTAGGTTTATAACTTCAATACCGTTTATTGAATTTTCAAAATAATGAATTTTTCTTTATTCTATTTTACATTTTCCTCTGTACACACATTAGTTTATGTGCGACCTGTACCTAAATGATAATTTAGGTAATAATATAGCTAATTACAATTTATATTTTTATTTTTAAAATCAAGATTGGCACATGATAACTGTTAAAACACATATAGGTACTTAATTACAGCTACATAATTTGATGGTAAAATAATTCATCATTCGAGCGGTTTTAATTTTAATAATAAGAATAAAATTTCAATTATTTTACTTTAGTGATATTAGTGTTTATTAGATTAAAGGACTGCTCTTACAAAATGCTAAGAAAGTTGGTAGGTAGGTACTAATAACTGTATTATTTAGTTTTGGAAAGCATGTATTAGGTATAGGGATAAGTATTTGAAAAACTTTTGTGTAGGTACCTATTTTATTTATAAAAGTAGGTTGTGCCGTAATTGTAGTAGATATGTTCAAACTATGTTGAAACTATATGTATGTAACATTGTATTACTTACACAGTTCATCATATACACAATGTATTATAAACATGTTATTTTATAACATTAAATATTTAACTATTAACAAATAATTAAAACAATAAATTCATAATTTACCTAACTTTTTTTGTTATTGTCTGTAGTATGTGTTTTGCATATGAAATATATCAATATTCTAATATATACTGTAGGTCCTATTAAATATATAATAAGCTATAACTAAGATTACATATAATATACAACTTAAAAAGTTTAGTTACTCTACCAATGTGCGAAGAATATTATGAATTTACCTAATAAAAACTTAATTTTTAATACAATTATAATTGATTACAATAGTTTTGAAGTTTAAAAGGATGAAAAATTAGTTTACTAAATTAGTTGATATTATTTATTTCATATACCTATACTATTTTTCAAAATGTTATTTTACTATATTGTATCATTTAAATGTGAGGATTATAATGTTAAGCACTTTCTTGTTAAGAGTTTTTTCTCTTATGTGCTCTTTCCGTATTAATCACGACACACTAAATGCCTGTTAAATTTTATATTAGAGTAAATTAATCAGTTTACAAATTTAAGGGCTTGTACTTTGGATTTTGGTGAAATTTTAATTTTTATGTGATTTTTGAATACATGTATA
This sequence comes from Stegophylla sp. TES_Ste_2020, assembly GCA_025469315.1. NCBI lineage: Eukaryota > Metazoa > Arthropoda > Insecta > Hemiptera > Aphididae > Stegophylla > Stegophylla sp. TES_Ste_2020. Next base: position 6,785 of record JAIPRM010001587.1, read on the forward strand.
AAAAACAACAATAATTCGCCTGAATTTATATAATATCATAAAAACCATCTTATAAACATAGATTATGTTATTACTTTTAAGTTTGATAATAGGCTTATTAATAAAAAAATGGATTAAAGTACCAAACTTAAAAGTAATAACATAATCTGTGTTTATAAGATGGTTTTACGATATTATATATATTCAGGCGAATTATTATTATTTTTTATATATGTATTCAAGAATCACATAGAGATTAAAATTTCGTCAAAATCCAAAGTACGGTAAGTAAATTTACCAGTAAGTTTAATGGTAATATTAATGCTATTAACACAATATAGTATAACATTAATATACTGTACGTTGGTAATACAGAGATGACACGACACACGTGAGTGTGACAACCTCTTAATTAGCAAATGTTTTATACACGAATATCATAACCTTTAAGATTAATATGATAAAAATGAAATAATGCTTTGAAAAATAGAGCTCATTTATAAAGTAATATTGCTAGTATAATATTTTAATGTACTTTTGATCATTGCTTTTATTTTTACCTTCTTTTTTTTTTTACCTTCTTATTTTTACCTTCTTTCAAGCACTATTCATATGACTTTAATTTATTTTCAAGTTTGATTTAAAATTTGAACATAAGTATTTGATTAAAACTTCTGGTTAGGTTTAACTAAGCATATTTTATTCTAATGAAATTAGGTACAAAAGTACTTCAATTATTTTGTTTTTATTTAACTAGTTATATTTATGAATAAGTAGGTACCTCGGTAGGTATATTATTAAAATTATATTTATGCTATATTAGTATATACTTAGGTATACATGGTGTCCCAGTACGTTTTGAAAAATTCAATAACTTTTGTTCTGTTAATAATTTTTAATTTTTTTTTTTTTCAAAAATTATCAAAAGAGCAATAAAGTATAATTTTTTTTGAGGCTCAAATTTTCAAATTGGAAATTTTATGCAATTGTTTTAGAAAAAATTCTAAATAGCCATTTTGTAAACCTGATTTTGAAGAAAATATTAGTGTTTAAATCTCTCATAAAGGTTAATTCGTTCATTTTTACCATTTTTTAAAGTTTACAAATAATTTAATATTTTATAAAATACGTTATACCCAGTGTTCGAATTGGAAAGATAGAAGAAGGGATTCTCTTGGGCTTTGAATAAATAATCGTCCCTTCAAACTATGTAATTCATTTACTATAAATAATAATTAATAAGGGTGCTTTCAAAATTTTATAAAATATTAGCGGAACTCTATCCACCTGCACACCCCCTCAATTCGAGCATTAGTTATACCCTCGGTTATACCTAATAATGATGATACCATGACTTATTTAACAATATTATTAAATTATTTGTAAACTTAAAAAAAATCGTTCAAAATAAATGGATTAACCTTTATTAGGGATTTAAGCACCGATATTATTCTAAATGTCAGATCATATATCGAAAATTCATAAAATAAACAAAAAAAGTACAAGATCACGTCCACAGTAAATTCATATTAAAATTTAAAATATGTATAAGCCTATAAACTAGAATTTTTATTGATCATTTGCAATTATAAGCAGTTAGAAATCTAATATGGTTGTTTAGAAAATATTTATTTTTATTTATTCAATGCCAGTGAATAAGAAAATGAATGTAGGTATATGAAAAAAAAAATTTAACGTGAAGAATAATAGTTTTAAGTTATATTGTATTTTAATGTGTTTAGATATTTGATGAAAACTAAGTTTCAATATTCATATCATTGCTTACAATTTTAAATAAAACTTTATCATTAGACCCAAATTATCAACAGATAACCGAATATTATTTCAAAATATTTAAAAAATAATTTAATATTTTGAAAATGTGTAGGTAGGTAATTTTTATATTACATCCCATGTCTAGGTAGTCCAAAACCTGTTTTCATAGTTTTGTAGTTTTATTTTTACCTATTTTATTAAAAAAAGTACAATTGGTTTTGTGGTATAGGCGTAGGAATGAGTGTGAATAAAAGAAATATTAACAAATATTAAATTATTATAAAAAGTTAGGTGATATAAAATTATAAAATTATTAGAAAAATGTAGTGCATATTGTCGAACAGATTTCTTCAACCCCCTAATATATTTTTATAAATTAATAAATATCGCACTGAGAATTAAAAGTTTTATTTTGAATGTGACCATCATTCAAACGTTTATGATCATTTATATACCTAGGTATAATAAGATATACAAGTGCTATTGAACTTTGGTATAGACTTTGATTGTTTTTGGTTATAGTTACTATTATATTATATAAGAAGAAAATACAATTTTGCTGGCTATTGAAAATAATACAGAAATAAATAAATAATACTACTACCTAAATGTAATAATGTTCATAACAGCGTCACTTTTTATTTCCGTATATAATTTTGAAATTTTGAATAAACAAGTCTCTTAGTTATTATTGTTATTAAATACTTAAACTTATTAGTATTATCAATGCAACGAGCCAGATTTTTATTTAATCATAATTTTTGGACAAAATAAGTTAAAAAGTTAATTCATTAAAATTATCAAAATCTGATTAATGCGATTAATTTATTTGTATAATTAAAATCATAGAACTTTTTGTGTTTGTTTATTTTATTTTTAAAAAATTTGAAGGATAAATTATCCATAAGAATAAATTAAATTTTGATTTGTATTAACTAAAGTTCAAATAATTATTTTCTTTTAAAAAAATGACTCGTGAATATGATTGATTTTACAGTTAATATTAGTTTTACATAAATAATAATATTTTTATTGATATTTTGTTTTAACTGCTGGCAAATAATTATTAAATTTAGAATTAAAATGCATAACCTATTGTTAGATAATTCCCCATTATCAAATTTTAGATTCTGTTTGGAGCAAAGGAGCTAGTATTTTTACAATAATGTTTATTTTTATTTTTTTAATTTTTAATTTTTTTTTATTTGTACGCGTTTTTGTAAAAGAAATAATTGTCCAAAAGTTTCAACCAACAACTATTTGAATCGCAGTTCGCCTCTAAATTCCAGATGGTACCTACTTTTGAGAGGTCATTTTTCGAAATTCTCAATAGTTTTCCTAAAATTTGACAAAAAAACTTTGAACCTATCTTTTTTTAATCAAAACTTTATGAAAATTTAATTATAGATAGACAATTATGTGAGAAATATTTTGACGTAAGAAAATGTTGAAAATATGAAATATTTGTTTTCTTTTTTCAGTTAATAGATTTTAATCGGAATAAAAAATTATTATTTTTTTGTTATTATAACAAACTTTATAATGTTTAATTAAAATTATCTTGAATAAACTAAACTCCGCTCTGAATCGTCTTAGTGAAGAAATGATTTATCGTTTCTTTAAAATTCAATACACCCACAAGAGTATCCCAGGAGTCTTCACTGAAGGTGCGATATTCGTTCTTTTTATATTAAGGGGAACGGGTGCCGCAAAATATTATAGAAAAAACATTAAAACGCGTCGACACTTTCCAGAGTACTTAATGACAGATTTCCTCCCCCCCTTTTTTTTTTATTAAAAGAGGAAGACCTCTTCTCGAGCGCTCGTTTTTACGATTTTAAAATTTTTCAAACCAACATTTACAATTTGAAGTTGAAATTATAAACATTTATCACATTTTAAAATCAAAGTGTAATGAATACAAGAAAGTAACTTAAAAATTGGCAAAAAATGTGTCCTGTAGAATTTTTCATCTTTTCTCCTGTATACAAAAAAAAAAAAAAATCAGAAAAATAATTCTACGAAATCACTTAAGTATATTATGTATTACATACATAAGCTTGATCATTAGGTATTTGTTGTTTTTACGATATTACATAAATCACCGCAATATGGCACTAATTTCGCTGGTTAGTGTTGGATGCTTGTTGATGTATCATTGAGATGTATTCAGAATATTTCCGAATATAGACGAATATATCCACAAGTAGGAGTTACCTATGTCTTTCTTCACTGTACATAAATTGCATACTTTAGCCCCTTAATAAATAGCCACACTCGTTTCCCTTAAAAAAAGGTTTTAAATTTATTACAAAAAGATAAAGATTGGTATAAATTATGTATTTGATGTCTGTACACTATATTATATGTAATTACTTTTTTCTTTATTCGTTTACCCATAGTCAGATTAGCAGCGCCGAAGTATGAATCGTTTTAGATTAAAAATAGGTTTTACATTGTAACAAAGCAGGTATATAAAAATATTTAAAAAATTTGTTTTATTCTAATTCTAATGATTAAAATCTGACAAATTTATGTGTTCGTGTAAAGCTTATATAGAATTATGTTTAAGTGAACACATTAAAATATTTTTGTCACTACTAAATCATTTTTATAAATAATTTCTACACACTGCTCAAAGAAAAGTAACAGTTAGCAAAATATGGGAAAAAGTAATAATATATTATTCCAATATTTTATTCTTCTTATTGATATCAGATTTAAACATCACACAATAGCATGTTCACGATTTCACTATATTTTACAATTTCAAATAGTTTTATCTGAAGTATCTACTATCTATGTTATAAATACATTCGTTTAATATTTTAACTAAACATCGAAGAAAATGAAAGTAACTATTAGTTTAACTACTTTCTATAAATTAAATGATATTAATTTAATATGATTTAATACGTAACATTATTAGTATTTGGTACAATAAAATATTATTGTTTCTATAAAAAATGTTTCATGTTAATTGGTTAGTGGGTAGATACTTCAAGATAATCATCCCGCGTATTATAGTCTTATATTATATTAATTCAACTCTCAAGTTATATACTTTAAAGTGTTTTTGTGGTATTTTAATTTGTGTAATAAGTCTTAATACCTAATTATGTATCTTCCTAATTGTTTGTGTTGTAACAGTTTTTCACAATAACTATTAATTGGAGATGATAAAAATGTGTAATGGATTCATACAATAAATACTTTACTGAAGTATTGGTTAAAATATTAGAGTTCGAATGTATGTAGTTAGGTTATAATTTCTAGTGTTCGAATTTTCGAATTTTCGGTTTACTATCTATGCTAATGATTATGAATTCTATGCTAATTGGTAATATATCTAATTCTATTACATTTTAGTGTCAATTATATTTAAATATTTTCTATTATTTTCTATTTTAAAAATTAATATTTTTTTTTTTTTTTATAATATTAATGATGTAAATATTAAAACCATGTTTAAATACTAATAAATTATAATATAACTTTACTACATTCTTTTGGTGTTTAAAAAAAAGCTTTTGATTATAAAATTCTGAAATATGGGTATTTTTAAATTTACAGTTAGTGAATTATTTTTATACACTATTAGGTATACGGACATCTCGATGAACATTAGATTATGTTAGATAGCTACATTTTTTTAATACGAAATAAAGAAACTATAATAAAATGATTGTATCTACATTTTTGAAGTTGTTGTTATTTTTTTATTATGAAGTGTAATGAAATTATTTCTTAAATGAACAGCCATGAGATATATTTGATGTCTCTTGTGAAATTGTTATTTTTTAGGGCATTTATTGGTATTTTTAGTGTAATCATGCATTTAATTTAACTAGTTTTTTACTGCAACGACTTCAATGTCCTAGTTAAAATGAAGTATTTTATTATGTTATACCTACTTATAATTGAAACCAAACAAACTCGTTGTAGTAAAATCTGAGTTTTGAATTAGGCTATGTGTTATAAATTATTTTTTATAACAATAAATACTATTTGTGAATAATAATTATTACGTAATAATAATGCTTATTAGTACATATTATATTATGACATTACAATTCTCAGTTATAAGTTAAATGGAATCACTTAAGTTTATTATACAGAATATTTTTCAAAATTAAATTGTTGCTTCGATAAATGAAATTTTATGTCAATATTCAGTTAAAGTTAGATTTCATATTTTTTTCTTTAGGTTTTCTATACATTGTGAATACTTTCACTGAATAAATTACGGCTGCTAAAAAACAAATAATATGACGTGTTAAATTAATTTTTACCGTTGGACAATGATATTAACAATATTGTTGTGTTGTTAGTTATACTTGCATTAAAATTTATAAAATATATTCTTGTTGTTCATTTATTTCTTGGTACCAATTTCTTGACAAACATTAGATAATTGGTATTCATTTGATAACAGTTCAGTAGTAACCAGACACTTCCATTTAACACAGGCTGTTGGACTAGTTTTAATATGTTTTTAAAAACGGTAAAAAAAATAAAAACAGGAATATATATTAATCGCGGATAAAAATACGTGTTGACTTATAAGTTGTATTTAATTATGATTGGGTAAAGGATTTATTCATTATAATTAATACGTTGGAATCATTTTGAAATTTTTGTACCGCCTACAGAATTAAATTTGAATTAAATTAAAATTAATATCTAATCGGATAGAAATTAAAAATCCAAGGAGGTATTCTCATCGGCTTATACATTAATAGTAGTTATAAAATAGTTATGGGTAAGTAGACATAAATTTAGGTAAAGGATTAATTTCAGCAGCATACTTGATTAGTACTAAACATCAAGTTTCAACATTGATTAGTTCTATTAGGCAGACCATTTAACACGTGTATAATTTTTGATTGAAAAATACGGTGAACTTCATTTTGTGTGATTTTGATTCCACCATCATTTCAGGCACTAGTTATGGAAATATATTGTAAATATTTTTTTCGGTCGTTTACATGCCTCGACGGGCCTCATACTTCGTGCGACCTGTTGCACATAATTATATTTGCGATAAAAATTATAATTTTCACCGTAGCCTCGTGGTGAATTGCACGTTCGCTTATTCATTGTTTTTATGCTTATGTATTTATAAATGTCCGATAGTAAAATGTGTAGATATTTTAGATGGGTAATATACATTCTATCGTGTGCCATAGAGTGTGTTGAAACGTGAAAGTTTCTTAGTTTTTTTAAAAGTCCTTCCTAAAAAAAAATTGTTAATTGAATGATATTATTACATAATATGTACTTTCATCACTTCTTGAGTGTCGATAATTGAGATACAGTTTTATTATTGAATACACACAGACATGCGGACATACTTCAAGAGATGTGGATTTTACCTTAAAAAAATAAAAGTGACGTTATGTATAGTTTGGTAGGTAATGCTTGCAGAATTAGAGTTTGTATTGTAAATAGTATGTATTATGTATAAAAAACGCAGTGAATTCATATTTATTACAAGTAGTTTAGTTCTAGCTTAGGTTATCAAACAAATCAACATAATGATATAAAAAAGCGGGAAATACTTCGCACGATGGGTGTTCTTCGCACGACGGGTGGGATTCTTTGACGGGTGTATTGAATTTTAAAGAAACGATAAATCATTTCTTCAATAAGACGATTCTGAACGAGGGAGTTAATAATATAAATAAGGAAGTTAATTATATAAATGTAAAATAGTAGGTTAGATACTGTTATTTAATGGTGTAAACATATACAAATACATTACAGTCGTTGCCAGATAAATTGGCACGGCGGCGGCGGCGCTTATCAGTAGGTGTATCCCAAACAAGTAGCGGTGTGTTTTGTATGCTCGCGGTGCGCGTCAATCGCCCCGACGATTTGTTTATTATAAATGTATAAAAATAAATAACTCGACTGACAATGACGATATTAATAGATTAATGTGATATGGAAATTATTGAATGTACTTATATAGATGGATATTTTATTTACCCATTCGTGCCAGTATTGTAAATAGATATTATTATTATTATTATAAATTAATATAATTTCTACTTTTTATTTTAAAATAAAAAAAATATTTGATTTTAAATTAATAACGTACCTATAATCAGTCTTAAGTGTTTTATGACAAATGTTGGTTTATTGATACATTTTCGGTAATAACATTCAAGATTGAGAACCCCTGGTTTTTCGTTATCGCGCCGCCGCCTCCGCCGTGCCAATCTATCTGACAACGACTGTACATGTGTATACATAAACATATAATAGTGTATACATAATATACATGGCAGTCCGTGTAATATGTGACAACTGATAAGGTCTTGTGGTTTTGAGAAATGTATTTGGGCGGCAGTCCAAAGGCCACACCCCGTAATTACCGACTTGTATCGTATTAAATTTAGCGTTGAAAAATACGTAGGATAAGATAAGGGAATAACAATACACCAATAAATTAGTGCCTAGAAATAAAATACTCCATTAATTTGGCCGTACTTTCTTCGACTTTTTTTCAGTCTTACCCCTGTAAAATGTTTAATTCTTTGTCCGTAAGAAATTTTATTTCACCAAAATATTCGCAATGAAATTTTCTATCTAGACACCAAATTTCAAAACAATCGGTCGAACCAATTTTCTTATATGTACGTTAAAGTGCGTGATTTTAGTTATAACTAACGAATTCAGGCGAAATTCTTAATTCAAACGGTTATAAAAAAAAAAATTGACTAACGATTTTTGATATTTTTTCAGGTCAAGTAGACATATATGTCAGTGAGATAATATTAAATTTTCAAGTCTTAATATCAAAAATCAAAAATTTTATTGCATAAAAACTAACGAAAAATGAGATATTTCCAAAATTTTCAAAATGCTGCACTTAACTCGAAATTGATCAAATATTTTTGAAATTTTTATGAAATGTTTTCTTCACTATTTTTAGTGGTTGGTGAATATTTCAAGTCCTTCGCTGCATTATTTTAGAAGTTATGTCAAAAAGTAATTTTCAATTTTACGGAAATTGCGGTAATTGCATATTTAGCTTTTTTTTGAAAATTTTTTTTCAGTTTTTTCGCATTATTAAAAAAAATATTGAGAAATTTGAAAAATGACCTCTCAAAAGTACCATTTGGGTTCGATTTTGGATCTATAAAGTTACTGATCGAAACTTTTGGACCAGTAGTTCTATACGAAAAAGTGTTCACAGAGGAAGAAAAAAAAAATTAAAAAAAAAATAAACATCATTGTAAAAACATAAGCTTCTTCACTAACGTTCAAAATCTAAAAAAATTGAAGAATTGAGAAATTCAAAAAAATGACCTCTCTAAAGTACAATCTAGAGGCAAATCCGGTTTGAAAAAGTTATTGATCGAAACTTTTGAACATGTATTTCTATACGAAAAGTTGTACACAGAAAAAAAATAAACATCATTGTAAAAACACTTCGTTCAGAATCTAAAAATCATTATTCTTATCAGCTAATATACTCGTATTGACATAAAGACGTATATTAATGACTATTTTTTTCGTTGTTAACAGGCTACACCAAGGCAAGATGAAATCTCACCGTATATTCCAAATGCTCCATCTTCGTCGACAGCACCAACTGGAAACAGTGCAAGAAGAGTAATATTATTGTTGTTCAGTAAATAATAATAATAATTTTTCAGTGGTATTTTTCGATACATTGAAATCAAAATTCGAACGAGTTGTTTTCTAAATTATTCTCTCGTTTAAGTTTAAAGGATTTTATCAAAAACCGATATAATTGGAGTCTCACGTTCAGCACATTAAATACAAAATGTCTAACTTTTTCTATGCAATTCACTCGTCCACTCTAGCTTTTGTACCGAAAGTTACAATCACTCCTTCCTCGTTTCCCTCCTGGTTTTCTGGCGAATTGAAAAATTTGGCAATTTCCAAAAATCATGCACATGCCAAGTACAAGAGTTAATTTCACCAAAAATTTACAAAAAAATTGAATTGTAATGTGTGTTCAAAATAATAATATTATATCGACATGAAACGTTCAGAACAATCGTTTCTCTCGTCAGCCTATTGTCATTGACGTGCACCTAACGATATTATTATTTATTTAAATTATTAATTATTGTTTTTTTTTTTTTGTTAACAGAGCACCAGAGGAAAAATAAAGGAAATGTATTCAAATGTTTCTAGTTTTTTAAATAAATCAGTGGAGAAAGTGAATTCGGGCCTGATCAAAAAATTTAAGAAAGATGTAATTGTGTTTAGTAACCCCTGTTTTTCACTTCATTATTTTACGCGCATTATATTTCAGTGCGTTTTGATATAATATTGAATCTAAATTCTGATTTAAGTATAAAAGATAATACGTATACTGTCTCTTGTGAACCCATATACGTGTGGTGATCTGTTCTTCTACAATAATCGATATCTAATGATAGGTTTTTTATTTTTTGTAAATTAAATGTTAAAGCAAAAACAGTTTTACACTTGTGTAAAGTCTTGATAATAATTTTATTAAGTTTATGAGTGTGCGTCAGGTAATATATATATATATATATATATATATATATATATATATATATATATATATATGTCCATATCAAAATACGAAAAACAATAATAATCATTTTTTATAAATTTAAGTCATTGACCTTCATTTAATCGTTATTCTGGAGTTCTAATGGAAAATATTCGAGCTATTTATAGTTTTCACATTTATTTATCAACAACACATGTCGAATAAAATCCCCCATTTTTTACAAACGTCCAGTACTCACCCAATATACCGTTACTTAATAATAATATTCCACGCTCATTCCATTATTCGTATATAAATCTGTGATTTCCAACCTTAATAAAACTCCAGGAGAAGATGACATATTTAGGTACTCGGAATTGCTCAAAACCGCAGGAAAAGACATACTTATAGAATATTACAATCCCTATTTTGAGAAATATGGCACAAGGAACAGATTCCAATGGATTAGAAAACCGGAATAATATTTTGTCTTATATTCAAAAAAGGAGACATAGCATCAAACTACCGTGGTTAAGGTAAGGTTAGGTTAGGTTAGATCCTTGTTTGATACAGCTTATAAAATCTTATCAATGGCATTGCTAAGAAGATAAGACATCTCAACAGAGTGCCAAACTGGTTTTTGGAAGAGGTAAATCGACAACGGATCTCTAAGTCGGATCTAGTGAGACTAGTCGAGATTTGTAACCAACAGACATAGTGCAAAGTGCGTTTTATGAAGGAGACCTCTGAAGTGAATTTGAATGCGAAAAAGCGGCTTAAGACAGAGAGACGCACTATCACGCGCCCTGGAACACACGTGATAAGGGACATAAACATGAAAAACGAGAAATGGAATCGGTTGCAAGGACGAACGCTCTTCTAGCACATGCAGATGCGGACTAAGTCGTTTTACGAGCATCTATAAATGAAATAAATATATTAGTGGTGGAAAAATAGCCATTATCGAAAAGAAAATACTAAGGACAATTAATGGTCCAGTGCAGTTCAATGTAGACTTAGGAATTTTCGAAAGAAGAAAAAATGAAGATTTCCAAAGACTTTATAATGAACCGAACATTTGCAAATTTTTTAGTAGCAAAATGCTAGAATGGGCTGAGCACGTGTGACGTGCAGAAGTATGTCTTACAAAAAAAGTAAAGGGCTCGATAGAAATCTGAGTGGAAAAAGACCCATAGGGGGGTGACCACGTAAAATAGGGGTTCGAAACGGTAAAGAGAGTCTTAACACGAGGAGTGGACCCTACTTATAGCATCAATTTAGAAATTGTAGAAGCGACATTAGGCCTAAATGGTCTGTTTCAGGCCTAAAAAGAAAAATATATTTTTTATATATATGTACAGAATATTGGTAAAATTTTCTAGTTTCTAGCTACATTATTTTTGAAGTTATATTAAAAAAAAACAATTTTCAATTTTATGAATATTCTGGAAATAACATATTATTTTGCCGTTTTTGTCAGTTTTTCTACAGATTTTCTTCGTTTTCAAAAAAAAAACAAAAAAGAATTGAGAAATTTGAAAAATTACATATTTCAAGTACCGTTTGGGTGTGATTTTGGATTTACAGAGTTAATGATTGAAACTTTAGGACAAATATTTCTATATACGAAAAATTGTTTCCAACAAGAGAGAAAATAAATAAATAAACATCGTTGTTAAATCTTAATACATATATTCTATATATATATATATTTCATAATTTCATCGAAATATTTTCTACTAAGAGTGAAATTTTCAATTTTAAAATATTTCAAATCGAGAATCCTACAAGTACCCACTGAGAATAAAATGTTTATATAAATTTAACAAGCTATCATTTTTAGTTAGGTTCAAATATTCGTTTAATTTCGACATAATTTAAACCAATATCTATTTGATCGAGGTTCGAGATTAGATGCAATGCCAACGAATTTTATGATTTACAGGTAATCAAATATATCGCAGTTACTTAATAAAAAATATATTATTACATGATGTTCTGATTCGAGCAATTTTCGAGTAGAAAAAATAACTAGAAAAAAAAAACATCACTGTAAAACCAAAATAAAATTTTTTAATTTGTTCACATTCTCACATTTGATTTTATTAAGAGTTGAAAAAAATGTTAAACAAGTTGTTGTTTTGTTTAGATTTAATAATTTAGTTATTTAGGTACATTGATTAAGTAATTTAATAAAAAAAAAAAAAAATGTATAGAAAAATGTCCAAAAATTTTTTTTTCACATTTTCAAAATTATCTTGTCAGGTTAGGTTATACCGTCTAGAGGCGAATCGCATTTCAAAAAGTTGCTGATCGAAACTTTTGGACGAGTATATTTTATATGCGATGAAATAATATATCATTGTAAAGATCTAGAGCGAGCGTCTTCGCTCCACTCGGAATCTAATACACATTACCTTGGGGGGGGGGGGTAAAAAATGGCTTGGGTACATAAAAATAATCGTTCAGCGTTAAAAAAAAATATGTTTAATTTAATATAATATTATGTCGACATGAAAAACTTGGAAAATCGTTTCTCTCGTCAGTTCATATATTATAAATGTATATTATTGTAATGAGGTTTATTGTTGCTTATTTTTTTTTTTTTTTTGTTGCTGTTAACAGAACAATAGAACAACGCAGACTAATACAAGATCAAGAGGCTGGTCTAGTGGAACTCCTCCACCTCTGACCGCCTAAACACGTGGTGATTGGACAAACTGATCTGCAAAAAACACACCGGTAAAAATTAAAACGAAGTAATTGTTGAGTAAACCCTCTTTTTCACATTTCATAATTTTTCAGTGCGTTTTGATGTATCAAAAATCAAAATTCGAACGAGTTTTTTTTTTTTATTATTATTATTCTGATTTAAGCATATATGAAGGATAACTATTATTATCTCTTATATCAGTGATCGTTTCGTTTTATTCCCAATATTTGGTTACACCTGCAATAAAATTTAATACTCAAAATATAATAAATGAAAAACTTATCGTTCGATTTATTTAATATTCCAAAACTCATACATCCATAATACCACAAAAAAAAAAAAAAATTACTCAATGAATTTGGATTTTTAGAAAAAATTGTTTCGCCACAAGAGTCCTTAGAATTGAACACACAAAAAAAAAAAAAGTAGTTATGGAAAACACAGCATTTTCGCAAATTAAATTTTAAATAAAAAACAGTTGCACGCTAATTACACTTGATTACTGTGTGTGTCAATGCGTATGCCAGGTAATAAATTTCCGTATCAAAAAACAAAAACCAATGACAATCAATATTTTTATAAATTCAAATCATTGACCTTCCTTTAATCGGTATTTTGGAGTTCTAATGGAAAATATTTGGATTTTGAACTATTCATGGTTTTTACATTTTTTTTTTTTCAATAATACTGTCAAGTAAAATCTCTTATTTTTTTACAAACGTCCAGTACTCACCCAATATACCAGGGATTCTCAAACTGTGGTACGCGTACCTCTTGGGGGTGCTCGAAATTTTTTAAGGGGTACGAGTCTGGCCAACAAATCTTTAAATTAAAATAGAGGAAAAACTCTAAAATCTATAAGTTTATATATTATACCTTTCTCACTTATTTCTTTGAAAATAATTTCAAAAACCCAAAACCAAATTAAAAACACTGGTACAATAGTACCTTCAGAATAAAATATTTATGTAAATTCGTACAATATAACGAGCTACCATTGTTAGTTACGTTCAAATATTCGTTTAATGTTAACACATAGCTCTTAAACCATATTCTATTTGATCAGGATACATTGTTAGATGCAATGCTAAATAATTTTATAATTTAAGGGTAATCATCACGTATCACAGTCATCTAATAAAATATATAAAATGATGATCTACTATATTTTACTTTATTAACATTTAAAGTTTTTGTTAACAGAAAAACTCCTCGAGAAGATAAAAAATCAGAATATAAAATATATTTAATGCACGGCAATACACATCCGAAAGAAAAAAAGAAAATAAATATTAGACCTATTTTCCTTTTTTACCTTAGATAAAATAGAATAATTGAAAATAATATAATAATATATTGTAATAAAATATAGTCAGTCTTGTAAAGTATTCAAATAAAAGTATTCGAATAAATCTATTTTAATACATTTTTGGTATTTGAATACTATTCTAAATACTTTTTAAAAAATTTATTCAAATACGTATTCTGAATATATTCTTT
>JAIPRM010001587.1:21355-36666 GCA_025469315.1 Stegophylla sp. TES_Ste_2020
GTTACTGATCGAAACTTTTGGACCAGTAGTTCTATACGAAAAAGTGTTCACAGAGGAAGAAAAAAAAATAAATAAACATCATTGTAAAAACATAAGCTTCTTCACTAACGTTCAGAATCTAAAATGTTAAAACTGATTGATTTCACGATTAAGTATTTCTTGTCGCCGTCTGTAAACGTGGACCGAGTTATAACCGAGTAAAAGTTATTACACTCGTAAAAATAATTCCACTTTATTAGCAGTAAAAAAAAACATCGATTAAATTTACTTGGTGCATTATACCAAACTTCCACGTCTATGTCCACTGTTTACCTGTGTTATATTATGCGCACATCATCGTAGACCAAATATGTTTAAATATTTATATATACTATTGGTATTGTTCTGTTGCCGGAAACGGAAAAGCATCGAGAACGTTATAATGTATGAGGTTTTCTTGCCAAATAAATAATAATAATTACTATAAAATGTTATGTAGGTATTTATTAACTAGGATCTTTATAATATTATGTCCTTGTATCATTTGACTATAAACAATGTACTGTGCTTGTAGAGTGTTTGCTAATTGAAAAATAAAGTTATTGTACTTAAAAAAAATTACAGTAAAATAAATATATTGAAACTTAGTTTATAACAATTTATTTGTTTTATTACAATGTTCGTTATTTATTGTTCCGATACTGACAAGAAAAATATTCATAAGCTACGTTTTCTATCTCTGGCAATATATATATAATAATAAAACTTTTGTGTATTGTTATTAGGTACTGCATTTTTATTTTTAAGGGGAAAGTACTTTCTTTTCATGCTCGATCCCGTTCTTGTCCCCTGCGTAAACGGGAATGGTAGGGACAACAATATATTATGTATATTAAGCTGAGTGAACGCGTCGAATAACATTTATAATTCTGATTACAATAATGTATTTATATCATTAGAGTTAGGATATTCATGACTGCCTGGTTTTTTTAGGTCATCCAACTGTACACATATACTTAGATTTGTTTAATGAAGTATTTATTCTAATCACACATCCATATTTATTTTCAAGTTCATGTTTTGGTTTATTTGTTATTTTTTATTTTTTTGCTTTTCTCATATTTGATGGTTTTCTATATAAAATACCAAAAACCTATAGTTAATTTTATATTTTATAATATGAATCTGGCACACCAATTATTTTTTATTTGTATTTATTAATGTATTTTTTTTTTTCGTATAGAGATATTATTTTTATTAGATTCAGGTATACATTTATTAGCACAAAAAAGATCAAGAAACACTATTGGAAATGTAAAACAAATTATCGTTGTTCAATGAAATTATTTTAATTAAAATAATTACCAGTTTGTCAATGACTTGAGACCTCCAATTACCTATTTAAAATCCATAAATACGATTTTTTAATTCTATATTAATATTATCAATATCCTTCAAGATCTTTATTATAATGTGATATTCATACCTATTTATGATTAGTAAATTTTAGTGTTGTTTATGATAAAGTATTTTATATTAAAGTGTAAAATGTGAGTGCGGTGGTAAAATAATTAGAGTACCGCGTACCCTTATTGATATAATATTATTTAGCATTTATGTTGTTTAATTCGTTGAGTTATAAACCAAAAGTCCATAAAATAACCAGATAATTAAAATAATAAATGCAACTCGACGAGGCTACGAAGTATAAAAAAATATTTTATGGCATTTTAAAATCGATAAAAGCATTACAGTGACAAAAGTTATTGGCACATTTATACTTATTCAATTAAGGTGAGTTAATTAGTGATAGTAGTTCTATTTAATGATTTCTCAGCGTATACAAGTACAAAAATATCTTCTTTGGTTATTGATTTAAAGGTTAAATAATTATAAAGTATTTGTATTATTTTTCATAATAGATAAAGCCTAATAATGCTAAAAATTTCAAAATAAAAGTCCCGCTTTTGAAATATCTGTTACATAAAATAAATTACGTATTTTAAATAAACTGTACCAGCGAAACAATCCCTCTCCCCACGAAAAAATAAAAATAAATAAGTAAGTAAATAAAAGAAAACCTAATAATGAACGTGTATTATGTATATTAAGGAAAAAATTGCTCTCATGAATAATTGTTTTTAACAAATAATTATTTTGCCTCTTGCATTGTTTAGGTCTGCTATTTATTAGTATTATTATTTTTAGGTTTTATTTCAATACATTTAATCGAAAAATGGCTGGTTTTCGTTAAAAGTATACCTTTCTCTTCACCGCCAAATGATATTTTTGTATCAGTAATTTACAATATTATAAAAATTACCAATATTTTTAAATAGTAAAGATTTATTTATCTACAGTTCTTATATACCTCTAGTTGTTCTTGTCACAGTGTATGAACTTCTTTTAAGAGGACGCTACATCTATGTTGTATCCGTCCTACAAACGTACAACATGGTGATTTTGCGTTCAGCAGAATCAATTTCTTAACATCAGTTTGAATATTAGAGTTAAGTGACCTATGATAAAACTTAAAGATTATTTAAGACACAATTTTCATTCGTGATATAAATTCGTAAAATATATATCAATTTTAAAATGCTCAAGTCTCGTTTCAAAATCGGAATATCACAAAAAACTCACGTACAACAATCACAGATAATATTCTCATCTTTAAGTTTTATAATAGATCATTTGACATTAAATGTTCAAACTGACATTATGAAATTGATTATGCTGAATGCGAAACCACTTCGACGGTGTACGTTGGTAAGACGGAAATCCTCTTAGGAATAAAATGTTTGTACGACGTGTAAAAATAATAAAAAATTTTTTGTTGATTTTTAATAAATTTAAAAAATCTTTACCTTGCTACGTTTCCAAATCTATTGCTTTTGAAAATTCGTTGAAATTCTCATTTAAACTTTTTTTCATTTGGCCGAAAAGGGAATTTGATGGATTTTGACGGAAAAGGGAAGGTATACTCGCATTATTTAGTCGATTTTTAGACAACAACAATTGCATGTGCGTTTATCACAGACGGTGACTAAACCTAAATATTATTTTTGTTTTTTATTAGTACCCCCCCACTTAATATTAGAGTAGTGGGTAGAGAAATTATTATCATTTCAAATGCATTAACCAAGTTTGTTTTGTGTGTTTTTTCGCGTATACAGATTAGCCGCGACGATGCAGGTGGAACTAGAGTCGGCCGTGAAGTTCATCATATCCATGTTGCGGGCCGGGCACAGGGCCAAGATGGTGCGCAGCAAAGGCGAAAAGTTCTTCCTGGAGCCGGAGATCGAGATGCTGCACATGTCGCTGCTGACGGTGATGAGCCGCCAGTACAAGGACTTCTGGTTCCCGGAATCTCCGAACCGCGGCTCCGCTTACCGCTGCATCCGCATCAACAAGGACAAAATGGACCCGATCATCGCCAAGGCGGCGGCATCGTGCGGCCTGTCGTGCCACCGCATCCGCTCGTATCTGCCGGAAGAGCTGACCATGTGGGTGGACCCGGCCGAAGTGTCTTACCGCATCGGCGAGGAAGACGGCAGCATTTGCGTCCTGTACGAGGCTCCGGTGGCCGTCGCTACAGCCGCCGCTACGGCCGCTCTCCATCATCAGCCCGGGGCCCGTTATCAGCCGCCGCTGTCCGCCTCTTCGTCTACTGCTTCATCGCTGACCGCATCCGCATCCACGTCTCCCGGATCTCTGTCCGCTTCGCCACCGTTCAACAACAGCAACAACCACAACGGCCTGCATCATCAACATCACTATCAGCAACAACAGCAACAACAACAACAACAACAACAACAACAACATCAGCTGCTCCATCAAGCCGCACTACAACAACAGGCCGACCACAACGGCAGAGCTTACTCCAACTACACGTCGCCGATCAAGCCGACAAACGTGATCGCGTTCGTGCCACCCACATACGGATCTCCAGTACAGTTCGTACACTCTCCTTACCAGTCGTATCCCACTTATATTTCCAGTTAAATTTAGATAAAACGTATTCACACCGATTCAAAAGAATATTATATTACTATATCGCTTATTACATTTTGATGTGTTAATATAATATATTATTATAACATATTAAGGATGATAAAAAAAAAAAAAAAAAAGAAAAATTAAAAAAAAAGAAAATTTGAAAAAGCACAAACAGATATATATATATATATATAAATATATAATCATATTATTATTATTATTATTATTATTATTATTATTATTATTTATTAGGTAAGTACCTTTCTATTATAATATACGCATATACACGTATATGCAAGTCTACGTAGTGAGGTTTTATTTTGAATAATAAAATCATATTGTAATATTATTATATTAAACACGAAGCACTCAGTATAATAACATTATATATATATATACATAAAAAATATATATAAATATACTGACTACTACATTCCCCCCCACCATTGATCAGTGATCTCACAAGTCCTTAAGAAATACGAATGATAATCGAATCGAGTGACTCTCTCAAAACTAAACTGTGATTTAAGAAGTCCCCATAGTGAAATACGATAAAAGTAAAAAAAAAAAAAGAAAAAAAAAGACCCTGATAAGTTATTGCGATTTGTAGTATACTGGGTGCTCCTTGAGATGGCTGTCGAATGTAAGGACTTTAAACATAAAAAAGAATGGACTGCTAAGTAACGGGAGACTGGGTGTTAACAGGTTTTTTTTTTGAAAAAAAAAATCGTTTAGGTATGACCTTTTTGTTTTATAAGAATAATAATAATACAAATTTATTAGCTAGGGATGTTTGATTAGGAAGTCGATTGCAGTTTTTATGGTTGTTAACTACGATTGTAGTTTTGCTTTCTAATACATACAATATATAATAATATAATATTCATACACTTAAAAGTTTTTGAAATACTAGTATACCTAATAATTGTTTTCTGCTTTAATTAATATTTATTATTATAGGCGTGTTGTTATATTCATATTTAATACAATTTAAGTATAAATATGTAAATCGTACAACAATAATTTTACACATAATTTATATTTTGTTCAATTTATCCTTCATTTTCTCACATCAACCACCAATGCTTTTATACCCCGTCATAAGTCTGATGCCACCAATAATTTATTTTTTATTTTTTATTTTCGTTTTGAAACGTAATTTCACCGTTTTCGATTTTAACCTATGATTAAATGTGTGTTATTTACCATCGGTACACATACGGTCAATTACTATTAGACGTAAATTGTTGTCATTCGACCGTATATTATTATTTATACTGCTTGGTGACGAGCCTCCACGTTTCGTATGTATTTCGTGAATGAATGTGTCCACTTGATTTACTGAACAAAATTAATTATTAATTATTAAAAACGAAAATGATATTGTTCCTTTAATGTTAAACGTTGAGTTTTTTTTTTTTTTTAAGTGGTACATAATATTCGTGCATGAATGATATATATGCTTTGGACAGCCCTTACCAAAGCGTATTACGTTCTTTGTACTAATTTAAGGTAAATTCTAACGATGACGTACGATAACGTATTTACATATTAAAATACCTAATCTATATTTTTCTCATCCTAAAGTAAAAAAAAAAAAAAAGAAGTAACGCGTATTTATATTATGTATTCGTGAATTATTCGACACTTTTCTACTGCATGTATTGTATATTCGTTTGGTCAATTAAAATTTGTATTAATTACTTTACAGTATATGTTATTGACACCGTTATAATTATTATTATACCTCTCCAATATGATTTCTGTTTATTATTTTTTTTTTTTTTGTTTATTTTTGACTCATTTAATATTTGCTAGTCGTAATTTGATAATATTTCAATCAAAAGTATATAAAAACGAAATAACGTCGAACGATGTTCATCAATAATAATATTATTAATAATGAAAAAATACCAAATACCAATTTATTTTAATTTATTTGTTATTCGTAAGATGATGACGGGGAGTCGCCAATATTAAGACCTTGTAAATAATATTTTATTGTAATTTGTAGATATTTTGCATTGATCTCTCCCCTTTTTGTGTTTAGGCATCTCTTCCTTCCTCCCCTCTCATTCTTTACCCTAAGCTATGAATCCCTCATTTATTATATACATAATATTAGTCATGCACTCCCCGTCGTTTCTTTTTAAATATTAAAATAACAATTGTCTGTACCTGGCGCGAACTTCGTGTTGTATACTCAAAGAAGTAAATAAAGTTGTTGTGATACTTAGGTTTAACATATGCGTGACATTATAATATATGTTTATGTATTTGAACAACTTTTGTATCAAACGAAAACAGCCTATATATTATTATTATTATTATGATTATACTATACCTACCTATATTTATTTTAATTTTTTTTTTTTTTTTTTCATAATAATTGACCAAATTGTTTTATAGTACCTATAACGTGTACATGAATGAATGATGTTGATAAATATTTTACACATTTCTATCGATTGTACAAATCGTATCGCGTATATTATGACAAAACGTGTAAAGCTTCTTGTCAGATTTTTCTCATTAAAACAAAAAAAAAAAAATGTAATAAATAAAAACTTGACACATTTGTTTTTTCTATACCATATCATTTGATTTATATACTTAATCATATTATACAATAACGATTTTGTTTTTTATGTGCCCAGTCTTCTTTTGTTGTATCATATACCTAGTACCTATTTTATTATTATTATTATTAATTTTGTATTTTAATTTGTCCAAAACTATTGTTGTATTTCGATTGAGCCATGATATTATATTTAAATATATATTATAATATGTAATTGTAAGTTTTTTTTTTTTGCTTCCTGTTATAGGTTTGAAGTTTAATAATTTAAAATATTATATAAAATATTATTATTATTATTATTATTATTATTATTATATCGGTGTTCTCAACTTTTGAATGTGATATACGTTTTGTAAGATGAAAATAAATAATAAAACAAAAATTCATTAAAAATTGATGTTATTATTATAAAACCGTGTTGTTTTGACCTAGCACACGCCTGCTTGCCCGCTCCTAACACATCGCGCAAATTATCCTTGTCGTCGTTATACAAGGTACTGGTTAAACAAGTTAACTATCTATCTACTTGCGGGGTAAGTGGTCACGAATAAAAGTTATGTACCGAATACGCGTGTTACGCGTGAGTGAAAACTACTGTATTTAATATAATACACGGTGTTACGAGCGTATCATGATGGAAGCGCACAGGGGTCCGATTATTCACAGTGAAATTTATATTCGTGAATGAAAAAAAGTGCCTTCTAAAACTGTGAAAACGACAAAAGATCGCCGCGGATGTGTGTGTGTGTGTGGGTTGTGTACGACACAACAACTAGACATTGGCTGACATCGAGTGTGTAACACAGTATATATATAATACGGTATGCTCTAATAAATATCAAATTTACATAAATAATAATCGAAATTATCACTCGTTACAGTGCAGCAGCTGACCGATTCAGTGAATTTTTAATCCGTTTGGTTTGTTTTGTTTTTTTTTTATCTTCATCAAAGCGAGTATTTCTGTTTTTAAAAATGAATATTAATTAGGTATATCGATGATATCCTGGTGATGGTTTGTTGTGTCGTCGAAAAAAAAAACTTGCTGCTGTTCGTTGTGTTCTACCCAGTAAACTACGTTTTTTGTTGCACTCGAATATGGTGGTTTTGTTTTAAACGTTTTATTTAGGACTTAAAAAAAAAAAAACATTTATATAGTTAAAACCATGTAAACGAAAAAAAAAAAACTGTTTAAAACAAAAAAACATCGTTTTAAACGAAATAAAGGGTTTTTTTTTAAATCATAATATTTTTTGGAAGTAAAAATTTAAATAATGGATTTTTATCAATTGACACAAAATTTTGTTTTCGAGTAAAAACATAAACGCGATAGAAAATCAAATGCAAAAATGCTGCAGATAAATATAAACGTTTTCTGAGTAAAAAGTACGTTTTTATTTTATTAATTTAAACGAGTGGAACCAAGTCTTACCGTTTTAAATCAACAAAAATTAATTTAAACAAAATTTTATAATAAATACAAAGTCAAGTTTCACACGAATCGGTAAAATAATAATCTGATGAACAGGCATTTCATATTAAAATGAAATAAACTTGTTTCAAATAAATGGTGTAAATTCCGTTAACGTTTGGTTTAATAAAATTTCAAATATATATATATATAGGTAACGAAGATATCAATTATTATTGTTTATTATAAATGTCTATAGAATTGTCAAAATTAAACATGAAACCAAATCGTATCTAGTGGATAATAATAATTTATGAAATAGATTTCGATTTAGGTGGTAAATGAAATCATTCTCAAAGCTTGGTTTATTAATCGAGCATATATTAAACTTGATTAGGTATGAATAGTGTAATATGAGTGTCAAGAAATTGAAAAAAAGACTAGCAGTGTTTACATTATGAGCAATTAATCCAAAAAGTGTGCAAATTTAGGAAAAATGTGTTTTTATGATATTCAAATTGAAAAAACTGTAATAGATTAAGTTCTGAACATACACTTCTACATGCAAAGGTAAGTTTAATACAACCATAAATAATCAAATCCATTAATCGATTTCACCTGCTTGGCAAAGAAAACATGAAATTTTTTTTGATTGTAAGTACCACAAATAATTTTTTATTTTTTTCATTCTTATTTCGTATCTTTTTGACAATCTTTTTCTAATGCAATTTGAATAAACTTTCAATCTATTCTAGTCTAAGAAAAAACTGAAAACGAAGCGATTATAACTTTATCCGACGTAAAACTTTCTTTCTTCAAATTCAAATTATTATACTATGTTGATAACTATGAAATAAACTACCTGTATGGCTGTATATTATCTTATATTAAAGCATTTAAATCCAAGACTTAAATATATACTTAGTATAATTTTGTTTTTTCTTATTCATAACAATCTCTTACATTTATCAACATTATTTTTTTTTTTCATTTCAATCATCATTCTTGATTAAAAAACATTAAAACTCAAATATTATCTTTATTAATGTAAAAGGATAAAATATATATTTTGATTTTCTTGTATAGGTAGTAGATACCTGGTAGTTGGTACATATTATATTTTTTATTTTTTACTTTTTATTTGTAATCAATCACATTTCTGTGTGTTTTATAATATTCATAATAAAGTGTAATTGTTACTCAATATTCACTTCATCTGTATAGATCCTGAGTGGAGCAAAAAGTTAGTAGTTTACTTTTCAGATTGACTTGAAAAAGTGTTCGTATCAGTACGTTAGCATGTGTTTCTGGTAGGAAGTTTTGATAGAATGGTACTTAATTGAAGTCATTTTTTTAAATTCTCAACAGTTGCCATAAACAAAATATATAAACTACATCATATTTGAGTAAAAATAGTAAACGTGGTCTAATATTGTTAAATTTATTTTAGTTATTTCGTCTTAACTTCAAAACTAATATTAATAAAAACTTGAAATTTGCATCCATTATCAAAAACAGTATAATGCAGACTAAATTGATGAAGCTAATTAGACCACTTTTGAGACAATTATCAAATAGTGGAAATATTTTCAATTTTTGTCAAATACATTTTTCAATTCTCAGTATTATGAGCTGAAAATGTAAAATACGACTATATTCGTATAGTAAATCGGTAAAAGTTCGTTACTCAGAATTTTTTTCCGAGCGTTTAAGTAATATATTTTTTTAAATGTTTTCACGAGATATTACGATTTTTTTAATCAAAACCTCAGACATTTTAAATTTAAATTATTCTCAATATTTTGTTTTATCAAAGAATCTTCCGCATGTTTTCCTATCGATATGCAATTTTTCTGTAGAAATCAACTTGATGAATAATTTGTTTCAAGCCTTTAAATTTACTATTACATCCTAAAATAATTTGTTAGTAAAAAAATTAAGATATTTTTTCTTAACGTTTTTATTTTATTGTTTTAAGTGTTAAATATGCATACAAGCTATGTATAGGTCTACTAACATTAAATTTACATTTACAAATCAGTTTTGAATCGGTTTAGTTCTGTTCAGAATTCAATTCATCTCTAATACACCGAATAATTCTACTCGACGAGCGAATAGAGCCCATGGTACGAAGTACGAGTATGTCTGGTTTTTTTTTTTTTTTTGGAAATAGGATTTGTACTTCAATTGGCAATTGAGTTGAATTTATTAATTATAATAGTATTACATAGATTCCAAAACGCAGGTTTGGGAATTATTCAGATATACTTTTAACGAAAGTGCCCAATAGAGTTTTTGAACAACATTAAAAAAAAAAAAATGTTTACAAATCGAGTATTTCACGCGAACAGGAAGTATAAATGGTAGCGTTGAAGGAACATAGAACACAATCGTGTACGTTCAAAATAGTTCAGTCGAGGACTACGCAATTTTATATTATCGTTTGTGAGATAACTTAAAATGATGTGACAGGAAAGAAGTGATTAAAAAAATAATAAAAATAGTCATCACTAAATTTTTAATTTTTATCTAATTTTCCGACATCCTTTTCACGGATTGTTTACTCTTTTCATGTCTAAATGCATACAAACCGATAGGGTTTAGTCGTCTTAATCAAAATATTTAATAAAAAAGCCAATTTTTTCAGTCACGTATTCATAATGAGAGGAGTTTTTTTTCTTCTGTGGCAATAAAAATGTCAGAAAATAATACTCTATTTCACATTTTGTTTTTTTTCATAATAAAAAAAAAAAAAAAAATGAACATATTTTTTATGATAATTACAAACAAATTTGAAACGATATGGTAATTAACAAAAATATTTTTACACTTAAAACCGTGACGGACCAACTGTAAACCGTATAAGTCACACTTAAGTGATTGTGAAAACATTTAATTCCAAAAACACATGCTGGAACAGGTACAATACGATTATAATTATCAATAACACTTGTGATGTTATAATTACATGAGTCTAAACAAATGTTTTCAAAAAAAAAAAAATATCGATAGGCACAACAATGATTAAAAAAGTAAAAAATAACTCGATCCAGCTAGAATTTATTGTCAGTCTTTGTGTATCAGATCATATCACTATATTATAATTATTTTAATTTTACGGATCAAAATTTTACAATAATTAATGAAAAATGTACTGTTATTGTGCGATTTAGGGATTAACTCGCACCAAGCACCAAACCAATGGATAAAATGACACGATATTTCAACAAGTCTGTGTTTTGTCATTTAATTAAATTTGCACTAAATTTTCAAGTGCAAACAATGAAGGGATATGGGAATTAAGGGAGAAAACGGAAAAATATGTCTTAAAGGTAAGTTAACAAGCGGTTTCTTCTGTTGTGTAAAATCAATGAAAAATCAAAATTAATAAAAAAAGACTATGATGATTTTGGTGCTGACGAAGTTATAAAAAATATATTATATAAGAATGGATATTAAATTTGATTTTGTGCTTATATAATTTTATGTATTAATATTATTATTCAATGCCTTCGAGTTTTCACGAATTATTTGCATTTGAATTTGCATTTTTTTTTTTCTGTAGATTTGTGTTGCTTTAAAATATTTAATTTGTATTAGTAACAACGTGAACGCATGGTTTAATTTTTGAAATAAGAATAAAATAGTTGTTAAATATGTATTATATTTTTTTGCAGGTAAATTCGGAGCGACTAGAGTATTTATTTTAGAGCGGCATTTATTTGTTTTTTATTTAGACTCCTCTTCACATATTATACAAGAGCTTTAATGAAAAATTGAATGTGTGTGCGTGGAAGTCCTTCTCCCCTAATTGCCCCTACAAGGCTAAACTACCTTCTGCTATAGCGGTAGTACGACAATTTTCCATAGTATGGCATTACGGCTGTGGCAGTAAGTAGTTATTTCAGGGGTGTCGAATGCAATAATTATTTTAGATATCAGGTTACCACTTTACGCGATGGCTTCGGTGTTTGAGCACTGGGTTTGAAATAATATTTCGTAGAAAAAAATATCAATTTTCGCGTATAAACCTATATCAGTAGCGTACGCAGAATGTTGCAACGAGGAGGGCAAATAAAAATGTACACTAATTTACCGGATTTGATATACTACGATGGAATTTATATTCTATATTTATGTCATAAATTTTAGATTCTGAACGAAGTGAAGAAGCTAGTGTTTTTACAATGGTGTTTATTTTTTTTTACTCTGTACAACTTTTCGTATGGAAATACTTGTCCAAAAGTTTTTCCAAAGGTTTTGAAACCGGATTCGCCTCTAAGTTGTACTTTAAAGAGGTTATTTTTTGAATTTCTCAATTCTTCAATTTTCTTTTTTTTGGAAAAAACTACCCAAAATTTGACAAAAACGATTAGGAAACCATCATTTTTTGATCCGAACCAAATGAAAATTTAAATATAGATAGAAAATCATATAAAAAAATTTTTGGACATTTTTCTAACATTTATTTTTAGATTCTGAATGAAGTAAAGAAACTAGTGTTTTTACAATGATGTTTATTTATTTTTATTTATTTTTTTTTCTGTGTACAACTTTTCGTATCGAAATACTTGTCCAAAAGTTTCGATCAATAAATCTTTGAAACCCGATTCGCCTCTCGATTGTACTTTAGAGAGGTCATTTTTTGAATTTCTCAATTCTGCAATGTTTTTTTTTCATTTATTTTTTATATTATTAACTTCCCTCGTTCAGAATCGTTTTATTGAAGAAATGATTTATCGTTTCTTCAAAATTCAATACACCCGTCAAGTGAATCAAATATTATTTTTTTTAATAAATTCTATTTATTTAATTTTATCTGAATATGCGAAAACCCGACTAAAAGAAAAATACAACATATAAAATAAATGCATAATACAAGTGAAAAGATATAAGAACAAAAAGAAATAAACACTATGATAATCATAATATGAATAGAGTAGATATTTATACGCCCTAAAAACCTATAAAAACGTATGCTGTTATGCTATTAAAATATACTCTAAAAAATTAACAATAAAAAAAACCTCGAAAATTGTATTTTATTATTCTTTTTAGGTAATTACAGCAGGTTAATCTTAACAAAAATGTTTTATATATTTAATTAATACATTTTATAATACATATTATTATTTGAAATTTCCAGTATGTCGAATGTAAGTATTTACTTTAATTTTATTTATTGAGTGGCATTGTTTTACAGTTATTTTCTTCAATCTGAAAAAAAAGTTTGATATTTTTAATAACGAAAAAAAGGCTATAACTTTAAATGAATAACACAAATAATAATAATTCTTACCTGATGTATATTAATGTATAATTATTTAATGGTTTGAAAATTTATAAACTGATTGATAAACTATCATATCCCATAATGTTAATAAATTGGAAAACACATAAAAACCATTTGCATGAAATAAATTAATAAAAATTTTTCTAAAACACTTTGGGAAAAAATATACAAGTGTTTTCTTTGTAACATTTTTTTTATTTATAGTAAAATTTTTATATTACCTACTCCAATGAACTGTATGGTCTATTATGTGTATCATATTTTAATTTTCAAGAATCAAAGCCACATTTCCATCATCAGTAACCACGAGCCATGAACCATCTCTAGAATAGGGCATACAATGACCTTAAATATAGAAATATTACTGTCGTGACACCTTGTTCCGCTTTAATGAATCAATTATAATTGTCTGAATTATTTGTATACCTTTTATATGTTTTATTTTATTAAATATATATATATATAACAATAGAATATTCTGCCCGACATTTTCTTATTATCACAATTAATTGTTTATTTTCGACTTTTTGAAAAAATTGACAAATGTTTAACTTAAGCTTAAAATCAACAACACAATAATCTGGGCGGTCAATCCGTCCAGTCATCCATCATCTATTTGTTGATTTCTAGGGACTACAGTCCCTTCCAATGGCTTTCTTACTATTTTTCTATGGAGAGAAATGAAAAAAATATTTGCAAAGTTTATTCGCAAGGGATTCATCTCACAAATCCAATATTTTAATAATAAATACTTATTTAATAATATATCATCAATTCAAATAATTTGTATTGTACTCTTTATTTAAATTATATATTTTAGATTCTGAGTGGAGCTATGGAGTTAGTGTTTTTTACAATGAGATTTCTTTTTTTTTACGTGTACACGTTTCCATATAGAAATACTTGTCCGAATATATCGACCAGCAACTTTTTTTAATCACAATTCAGCTAATAAAAGTACTTTTGGGTGGTCATTTTTCGAAATTTTCAATGGCTACTCCAAAATTTAGGAAGAATTCACCAAAATTAAAAAAAAATGCCTTTCGAACTGTTTTTTTTTTAATCTTAACTTTACGACAATTTAAATATAGATAGGTAATTGTATGAAAAATATTTTGATGAAAGAAAATATTTGATATGTGAACATTAATATTTTTTCTTGCTCTTTTTTTTCATCAAATATTTTACAGTTTTCAATTAATAGTGAGATATAAAACTGGCTGAGTAAAAATTAATTTTTTATTTTTTAATAATAATAAACTTTATAACTTTTAAGTAAAATTGTCTTAATACAAACTCAAACTACGCTCAGAATCGTTTTATTATAGAAATAATTTATCGTTTTTTTTAAATTTTACATGCCTTCCAATTCCCACCCAAAAAGCGAAGAATGTCCATAGTGCGAATCATGTCCGGCTTTTTTTTATGTTAACCTTAACGAGTTCAATTTAATACATCGTTTTTTCTAGATTTTTGAGTCATAATATCGAGTGCTTCTTCGGAATCTATAGGACTCCTTTATGTATTGCTAACAATGTTAGTCCATCATATTAAAACGGCTCTAAAAAGTATAATCCTCTTCAAAGAAAAATAGACGTAGTTATAATTTACTGTTATTAATTAACAATCATGTCATAAAAATGCCTGATAAATAACGTTACTTTTGTAAAAATATAAAATTCAATGTTTGACAGCCATGTTTTTGGCATGCCAAGTCTTTTTTTCTAAAAAATTAAACGGATTGATCTAGTTATTGAATCTCTATTGACCAATCGTGGCCACGGGATGTGCAGGGTATGCATTTGCACACTCTGCGAGTTCTACCTAAAAATTGTTTTTATGGATTAATTGAAATTACAACTGTAATTTTGTTTACGAATACCAGTATATCATAATAACTATTAATTATGGGTAAGGAAACATCTGAAATCTAATGATAAAATTTGTTTTTACTAAATTTAAAGTTAAATGTTTAATGAGGTTTGAGGATTGAAAAATATTTATATCTTACATAAAATATCTATAGTGTCATACAACTATTTAAACAA
>JAIPRM010001588.1:0-36652 GCA_025469315.1 Stegophylla sp. TES_Ste_2020
TTTATACGTACTTACTGCCAGCATTACTCCAAGTCTTTATTTTTTTTTAACATAACTCAATACACGACAATATGTCTTTTTGAAATTAAACGAAATCAAAATGTAAGTTATATGTATATATGTAAGCGTAACGACGGAGTATATTGTTTTAAACTTTTCAGTTTTCACGCTCAACCGGAAAGTATTCCGTGACACGACGACATCGAAATAATGACATAAGACTATTCGAAAGATTTGTATGTATAAAAAAAAAAAAAAAATCTTTGTCGTTTGCGCGGAAAATAAAAGTTATGCACCCGAACAAATTTCACAGACAATAAACCGCGAACGTGTAGACGAATTCAGTGTCATTTTTTTTCTTTTTTGCCGAGCACTCGTGGATGAAAAGACACATATCGTGATTTCCGCGAGACAGTGAAGAAATATACGACGTTAATAAATTATACGTCTAATTTGATAAAAAATGAATTCAACGAAGACAGAGAGAGAAGCAAACACGAAACAAGAACACTGAGCGAGTAGGTAGTTGATTTACTAAAGAGCAGAGTAGTTCTCTCTTCGCCGCTATTTATATATTCGAAGTAATTATGACGGTTTGGTTTATCTCAACCCTCTTTTTATTTTATATTAAATTCCATCCGTAAAATTTTCGACTCTAGATAAATACACACAAGCAGCGGACCTCAATGGGCCGGTAAATAAAAATAATATAATTAAAAAAAAAAAAAAAAAACTTTTGATTATTTCGCCGTTGGACGTCGTATGCGAAAACGGGTATATTAAATTTATGCTTTTAAATAATATAATAATATACAGCGCTCATTCTCCTCGGAGACGAAAAGAAAGGGTGAGCGGAAATCAAAAGACGAGATGGCAGTTGAAGTGATTCTTATGCGAATTGTGAAGGAGCTTATTTAATATTTTAAGTATTTTACCGTTGAAATTCGCATTGTACGTGAAATAATAAAACGAACGTGTACGGAAAAGGGGAGGTTTTTTTTATTACTAATATTTGCAGTTTATGTCGATAATGACTTTTAATGCGTATTGTTTCCAGGTTTTTGTCTCTCACGTCGTTGTTGTCGTCGTCGTCGTTCCAAGGAATTCATTATAAATTTATTCGGCCGATCCGAACGCGCGTTATTGTACGAATATTTAATTGTGTCGCTTAGTGCAGCAAACGTCCTACGTGCGTGTGTAATTATTGCCGGCCGTAAATCAGACGATGACAAAGATCTTCTGTAGGTACACACAACAACGCGCATCTGTACGTTATATTATATTTTATTAAATACAGTCAGTTAATGACAGACTAAGAAAGCGCTGCAATTTATCGCCCAACGAACGAGGAATAAAATTCGTCGTACTTGCTTCACTTGCAGTGGTTTTTAATGCGTTTTTTTTTTTTTTTTAATAAACGCAGAACACTTTATTGTGTGTCTAAAATTTTTTTCAGTACCGCAGTACACTGCAGTGTAGAAAATTGATATTCAAATTTCAGGAAAACGAATGAATGAGATTTTACAGTTTCACGCTCACAAGTAATTTATTTTATTGAGTAAAAGATGAAAATGACGTATTAGTGTTATTACAATACTAATAGAAATTATTCTAGACGAAGTTATAAACAGATATATTTTCAAAATAATTTCATAAGTTTTAATTTATATTTTGTATGTTTTGATTTTAATTGCCTATAGGCTTATGCGTTCATGATTTTACAATTTATTTGCATTTTAATTTTTTTCAGAAGTCGTGAATGAATGAGTGTTTTTAAATGAAAATGAATGTTTCAAACGATTTTATTTTGTAATAAGAATAAAATTAATAGTCTTTAATTTATCTACTCTCAAAAAAAAGAGAGATATGGCTGATATTAAATTTCTAAATATTTTGGCTTCTGGCTTGATTGATTTGTTGTTCAGAATAGGATTTCGTACCCTGGGAATAATCCGATCACGGAATTCTTACTATTTATTTCCGGTAAGAATGAAGTATTTAGAAGGTGACCAATAATTAAGGGAAGCCATGTCTTTAGTTAACCAATCAATCAAGATATTATGAAAAGTTTCAATTAGATATTTAATGTATTGTTATGTTGTCATAAGTCTTATGGGATTAATAGATAAAATAATATCTCGCAATACTGAAATATTCTCTCTAGTCATAATACATTTGGAATTTTTTCATAAATTAAAATTTTGGTGCTTTAACACCCTTTGCCTTATATCCACACCTATGTTTATTTTCGATAAAAAAAAAAAAGAATGATGCACTAATATAAATTTTATGTTTTTATTTTCATATATTTTGTGAATTATTTAAATTGTTTACTTTTAAGTCTGTATTTATAACGTTTTATTTTCTAATGAAAAAAAAAATAATAGTTTTTAAATACATTGACCGTCACCACGACCGCGAGACCTACTGTCCGTTTGCGAGGGGCGAGAGCTGCTGGCGTCACGTATTAATCAACGGACTCCCGGGAGGGGGGGGGGCGGAAGAAATCAGTGCGTCGCGCGATGACTCGGACGGTTTTGTGATGGCACTTTATGCGTGTACGTATTAGCCGATGTGACGATGACGGTGGCGGTACACTACCAGACCCCTATGGCTTTGCGGTTTCGCCAGCACAAGGGTCCATTAGTTCATTAACATCGGAGGCCGGTTTGTGTAGTCCATTAGACGATGACAATGAAAAGCTCCCCGCGTACGCGCGCTTTGTGCGCAGACAGTTATTGTAGGCATACTCCTCTAACCTACTCGTATTTAGGTATTATTATTATTGTTATTGTAATATCGCAAAGCTCGAGCGCAGAACGGTGGTAACTGTGTACCGACCGCCGCCGTGGCGATGTAATAATATTTCGCGCCACGACCCCCTACTTCTTCCTTGCAGTTCCAAGTTCCACGGATCGCGTCCATTTCACGGCGAAAACGACTTTTCACCCGATAAGAGTACTTAGGGCTGTTCGATAATCAAAACCGTGAAATAATCGAAAAACAATAGATTTATTCGTAAAGAACAATCGGTTGTGAAGAGAAAGTAAAATCGATGAAACGAAATATCGATAATCGATTGTGGTGACATCGACTATCGAAATAAACAGTCCTAAGCGTAATTAAAAAAAAATGTTTCGATTTGAACCAAGAAAGGAGCAGAAATCTCTCTTGAAAACAGTATTTTTGAAAAAGAACATAATATATAATAAAACTATGTTTGATAATGATAGAAACTATTTATATTAGAAAATAATATTTTTAAGCACATAATCATTTAGGTAATTTCTAATAATTTTTTTTGGGGTTTGATAAAAGCGAAAAAGTTAAGTGTTTTTACAATGATGTTAAATTTTTTCTCATCAAACAATTTTGTTTTCCTATTATCAACTTTTTGCCTCTTCGCAGCTTTTTATGTTATAGATTAATATTCGTTAATATTTTGTTTAATAAAACCGACGATTATTATTGTGTATTAAAACGCTTAGCTCAAAATTATTTTGTTGAAGTGATAATTTAATATTTCTTTAAAAATCAACACACCCATAAGAGTATCCCACCCACGGAGTGAAGAATACTCATCGTGCGAAGTATTTCCGGACTTTCAAAAATATAATAGCCCTATTTAGCTAGGTTTGTTCAAAGAGAGTTCTATTTTTTATCGGTTCTGGATATTTTAGTAATTATTCACCCTATACAACACTATTTCTAAGCTTAAAAGACGTGAATCTCAAACAGCTCAAGGTCAAAAGCTTAAAGGACATATCGAATAAATCTGGTATATTTACTACACGTCATATTTGTGCGTTTCAACACACACCAATGCAACCGTTGATATGTAGTGATAATTGGCATCTTTGCTTTGACGATAACTGTCACATTTTAAGAATTCGCCAATTATCTTAGAAATATGGAACAAGCTGAAATGCGAACAATTATTATTTGTGCGCAAATAATTTTCACAACAACATCTCATCGATTGTCGTCACATAATCCGAGACATGTTCACTATATTGTGTAACCGGGTTTAATTATGTGTGCACGTGTCGAATATTGTTTTTTCATTTGGTTCGCAGAAATGATATAATCAATTTTAAGCGTTCTTTCGTGCAATTTAATGAATATAATTACTGTTTCTGATAAAAGATCAACAAACAGGTCATCGGGCAATTTCGATTACATGTTTTTTTGATAGAGTCAATGTAAAATTATTATTCAACGGACTTTGGAACCGGTGTTTTAGCAAAAATATAAATAAAAATAAGAAAAAAAAAGTAAAATCCAATAACTGCGATACGAGTGCGTTTAAATCGTCCGAGACGAACATAAAAAAAAAAAAAAACGTTAATAGTTTATATATATATATATACGAAAGAACGTTAACATAGTTTTGCAATACACGAATCGCGTTGGAGGATTAAATGGAAAACCACGAAGGCGTATGAAGAATTGGCTGCGATAGCCGAAGTGAAGTAAAGTTATTACTACTGACGGTTCATATTTATATTTATACAATTCGATTTCAGACAAATCTATTAGACCGCCGAGAAGGAATCGTCAAAATGTCACTCTCTATCGACGAATTTAATCTATATGATTCTATAAATTATTATCGCTCGTCCCAAGGATATTTTATCTCTGGTTTGATTTATTTATTTACGTTTGCTTTGACCGGAGACGTGAATTCAATTGCCGATATTCGTATTGATAACGAACTATAATGATAATACTATTGATTTTTCATAACCGCATTCTCGTATCGAATACTTAAATATTATAATGAAGTTATTAGTTATAGTTTTGTGATCTATGTTGATTAAACCATGTGCGGGTTTACGGTCAATTTCAAACACCTAATCCAACCATACAATTATATGCTTTATTGCGAGTTGTGATTTTCACACTATAGAGAATTGTAAATACATTGCGTTGAAATAAAAAAAAAAAAACACTTATTACGTTTACACGAATTAGTTTTAACGTAAAATTCGTATTCAGGTATAGATAAGTCCGAGTGAATTTACATCATGTCTACGTCCATTATTGAAAGTCCGGGACTGAAGGCGAGTGCACGGAGCGTATAATTTATGTTGTACACTGTGACTTTTGAAAAGCTATTTATTATTACAGAGTAGTATTCAAATTTCGAAACTTTACTCTAATCAAATGTTTCTCGCCGGTATAGTGCTGCTGCTGCACGACCCTTTATGAATACATTTGTCAACGGAGCACTACGACGACTGCAGGAAGGATTAAACTAAAATTAAAAAGTCCGTTACATCCTCCTGCACACGCCTATATTATAATATAAAATGTTACCCCTTGATTCCCGTTTAACCCTAAACTTTTCGTGTCGTTTTCAAAAACGGAAATCGTTGAACGTCAATATGACTATAGCGGGGAAAAAAAGAAAGAAAGAAAAAAGATTGATGATGAGGAGGAAGAGAGAGAGAGAGAGGAAGAGAGAGAGAGAGAGAGCGTATATTACATTATATTATTTTTTATGCTAAACAAAACGATACAAAAACGAAATTTTCGTCGAGTCGTACGTATTATAAAATATTATGCACTACAATTTGTCCCCGGTGCACAATGGAATCGCGCTGGTGGTTATGCTAAATATATTCGAATCACTAACGTACTACTACTGTGTTTAATCGTGCGACTACGGACCGGTTATGTACACCGAGCTCTCAGTGTATATATATATATATATATATATATTTATAAATACGCGATTGCTTTATTATTAAAGTCTCTTCATTACACGGCAGCAGTCATATAAATCTTCGCGTTCATGTCGTCGTCGTGGACTATTGTTTTTCGGCGCAAAGACCACCCACGCGCGTCCGGTGTGCGAGCACGAAATTGTCTTTTCAGGGAAAACGTAATTTCCAAATACTCCCGTGCGCCGCTCGAAATTCAAACCGACGTGTTTCTCGTTCGGTCTATTTATTTTTGTTTCTCGCGTAAAACTCTCTTCGGTCGAAAAAAGCGTCGAGCCGTTGGCATTTCGCTAGTATCTCATTTTGTATTCGGAAGAAACGAACGGAACGAATAATTAATATTACAATAATATATTATGTAGGCCCGCGGACCATTTGCATGCCGAATCGGTTTCGCGTTACCGTTTGTTTTGTCGCGTTAATTGGACACGTGGTAGTGGTGTTTTTTTTTCTTCCATTTTTAATTAACAGGACAGATTTATGACGGCCCACGGGTTATCCGATTTCCGACCTCGAGTGTATATATACGTTCCACATTTTCTATTCGACAAAAAAAAAAAAAAAAAGAAGAAAACGAGCCATTACGACCTAATTATCGACGACGCATTCCCCGTCGTCGTTAGTCCGATTTCAAAAGATCTACGGTCGACTTATGGAATTAAAATGAAAAAAAAAAAATAACACCGTTTATCTTATTTTTTTCCCGGCCCGTATTAAGAAGTGTGTGAGTTTCATCCGTCGTGTGACATTCGTGCGGCAAAAACAAAAATATAAAAACAGCACGTCATTATGTAACCAATACGATTTGACACTAAACCGAAACGATGACGGTAATTTGATTATTATAAAAACGAACGAATGCGTCGTATTATTCATTTGAGCGTTGAACACACGTCTGTAGTAGACATTTGAAAAAAAATAATCGTCAAAGACTTTTTTAAGTTTTGTGACGAAACGACACGAGCGATTATACCCTGTAGTAGTTTTTGAAATTACAATTTATAGAAAAAATAAAATGTTGGTATTATTTCGAAACTTACAAATATTTATATCTCGTAATTGGTAACAAATTTTAATTATTACCACGAATAACGTGAAATCGAAATATTATTATTTATATAATATTTTATATTCAATGATACTTGTAAGACTCCTGCTACTTAATTTTTTCAACCGTAACTTTGTTTATTTTCAGTATATTGAAAAAATAAAAAAGACTGTTTGTATATGATGCACAAGTATCATTAATTTGCGCGTTATTCGCCACACGCACAACACAGGGAGTGTAGTGTACAGCTGTTGTTTACGGAATTTAGCAGTGAAATGGTTGTGATACTCGAACCCGGACGACGGAAACCAATAAACAATAAACGAGTTAGGCACTAAAATATATATATTATTTTCTTCGAATCGGAAAATCAACTGCAGCACTCGGCAGGTGATTCGAATGAAATCGACCGATCAGTGATAACGCGGAGGGTCGAATGAAAAAAAAAAAAATACCAGTTGAGTAAAAATAATTAACGATCCCGAAAAGTGGTCGTCGTGTACAACGGAGTAAAATAATAATAATAATAATAATAATATGTAAACTCACATAAATTAGTCAGTAGTAGAAAAAAAAAAAAAAAAACGTTCTTTCTGACCGCGTTTTAACGATAAGAAAACAACACATACACGGAGGAAGCAGTTGTAGAGTTGTAGTCTTCGTCGTCGTATTTTCATACAATACGAGCACAATAATATAAATTATTATAATAGTCGTTTATATATTATGTTGGGTATACACGGTATTTTTACCTCGTATCTTATTTTTCTTTCTAATTAACTCGCGGCGACGACAACTCTCCGCAGAGCAGCCGGTTTGCTGTGCGCACGCGTATTATCGTGTATGCCGATCTCTGCTGCACGTGGATTGATTTGTCGCCGGTAGCCGGTGTCCGGGTGGTCTTCCACGGTACAGTCCGCGAGCGCGGGCAAAATACTATACTCTCGCGGGACACGAAACGGCACGACGGCGGCGGCGGCGCGGCGGTTCCCGTCTCGCGTTCTCATTGTTCTCGTCGTCGGAAGCGGCGGTTTTTTTTTCCATTTCATTTTATAATTTATATAATATTATACACACGCATTACTACGTTTTACGCACCTAGTTTATTATTTCTCTTATTTTCACCATAGGTACCTACTGCGCACGCATCGCGGTCATTTTTTTTAAATAGAATTATTAACTACTCTGCACACGAGTTTTTCGTTTTCAATGCCATAAACTCTACCGTAAACTTGTAGAAATTTTTTCGTAAACTGTTGCTGACCGATTGCTTTTAGTGATTGTTTTCAATTACAATTTTCTATCGAAATGTGGATCATTCGTGTTGCCCATGAGAGTTCATTTAACTGTTTTTTTGATGAGCGGAAGAATTTACTGGGAAGTTACTTGAAATACATTGCTTTAAAACGTCTTTATTTGCTAATGATATATTGGCTACATTTTTTTCATAATTTCCCTCATAAACACGTCTTATATTCACTCAATTCGTTTTGAACTGGTAAATCATATATTATTACCTGATATACAGTAATGATATTACTTGATATGCAATAATATGAGATAACCAATTAACTTTTAACTATTAATTCACCGGTCTCTATTTTAGTAAGCAGATACATGGGAATCGACTCATGTTCAGCAGCTAATAAAGTAAAAATTTCATTCTACATTCGGTACGAATAAGGGGATTCTCTTAAAACGAATGATTTTAGTAGACTGCAGCCGTTGCTTATAAAATTCTTAAGTACCCTTCCGGAGTAGTTTTTCAAAAGAGATTATTTTCAAGGGTTATTTCAGTTTATAATGTGCTTACAAAGCGACTGAGAAGTGTGAATAGTATGTTCATATATATTTATCGACCCGCATACATTTTTTTGACAAATAATTACAATGTATGCCATCGTTGAAAAATGTTTACATTTTATTGTTTTACAATACGCATTTTTATCTTTGTTATTTAAAACATATACAGATTACCTGCCTTATCTGACACCAGGTGTAGAGTGGTATTAATATCATTTGAATTTTATATGAACACATTTGAAAAAATAAATAATACCTAATAATTTAAACAATTTAAACCACATAAAAATTTCGCGATTTTATCGTATGCCGCCTACGAGGGTTTAAAATATTTTCAGAATGCAGAATTTCGGTCGTATCGCGAAAATACGACAGTGCATTGGGATTTTTTACATCCTATGCAGTGCGTCCATTTTCACATGCCCCGGCAATCGTATGTGCGCGCGTGCTCGTTAGTGTACACTACATATATAATTTTATCATCCACCCGGTGGGTCGGTACTTGGATGAGAATTCTGCACGATCCGAAACGAGTCCACGACTTTCAATCTCGATGCACCAACAGGAAATTCTAAGTTTGTCCGGCGAGAAAAACAGAAGCAGAATACGATGAATCAGATGAAGATAATTGATAAATCGTCTCTCGCCCCACGAAAAAAAAAAAATAATAATAAAAGACGCATGATAATCCAAAGCAATAAATAAGTAAATTCTTATTCCGAAATAATGACACGTATTTTTTGCACGCCGGACGGACGACGATAAATGCGAATACGCGTAGTAATTATATGCGTCTTGTACGGCTGCGGGTACATACATATACCTATATTACGTCTGATTGGAATACCGATTCGAAATTAATCGTTCACTTAAATTTCATAAAATACATAACTACACGATTTCAGTGGACGCGATGAACTATTTAGCTGTTGACAAAAAAATGTTCAATCGAAATAAATGCATGCATAGTGATTAACCTACTTGACTTTCATTCGGATCTAAACAAATATAATATCGTTTAATATTAAAAAAAAAAAATCAACAACATTTTTACTGTTTTCAAATAGTTGAAAAGTAACTGAAAAGTGATCAATATTAAAATTATTTTTTGCGAATCATCATAGTAACTACATCTTTTTTTGTTTTCTAATATTGTATCGATTTTCATTCAATGCAGTAATTATAAATTACAACACATATTTTGTAAATAACGCGAAGAAGAAATTGTTCAATATCCTACAGTAATATGATTGAATACAATTACGCATATATAATTTATATTAATATAATTTTGAGATAACGTAAAATTATGCGTTAATTAGAATCGATGAATATTGTAAGATTGGAAAAGATAAATTTTTCTATTTCCAAAATTTTCTTTATTTTTTGCTAGAAACTAATATTTTATAGATCGAAGTAATTTGTACAAACAGAATACTTCTAGTTGAAAAAGTGACCAAGTAGTAATCTTTTAGTATTTGAAAAATCAGAATATTTCATGTTATCTAATGACGTCAAGAAAATTATACCGAACACCACGCTGGTGTAAATATGTAAAAAGAAATGCTTATGCGAAAATGTGGTAATATAAATATTTAAAACCATGTAAAAATAAAACATTTCCACGTAATACTGTTGTCGATTTACGTGACGTGCGAAAAACAATACATCTAGCCTCCCTCATTTGTTATTAACCAAAACACAATATTGCCCTCTCCTCCGGTTCACATGTCCCCTACACCGTTGGTGTATAATGCTGCTCCGATAGTATAATTTAGGTCAAAAACAGTTTTATAATTTATCATCAAAACCGGGACGCTCGCACAGAACCCTTCACATACAGCGATCCCATACCGAACACGGTGTTCTGACAAGCTTTTAATGAACGTTCGATTTTGATTACGAACAACGTGGTATACACCTACTCCTCCCCTACTACATGTATAATGTTGTGTGCCCGGCGTTTTGAAAATATGACACCAAAGTATAATTTATAATTCGAAATGCCATCGTCCGCGCGGCGGTGGCGGCGGCTACGAACAGAGAAAGGAAATCTGGTTTTAATTATTACGTAACGGCCTCGGGGTCCCCGGTGTATAATATTTTGATGGTTATCTTTGGGTTTCGAGTTATTGTTTCGATTACAGGTTTTTTTTTATTTTTAATTTTGGATATATCTAACGAGTCATCGGTGATTTGTTATAACAGCCGCTACTAATGCCGCCCCACAATTCATTCTCTCTTAGCACACTGAAGAATATAAAGTAAATTATATATTTCAAAAACCCGTAGAAGGGACGTCAGTGGTATTCTTATGAATTTTTCCCTTCAGCCGCAACGATCCCATTGAAAATTGAATAAAACACTCGAGTACCGAAAGAGTGAGCTTTTAATGCCGTAGCTTTCGCTTTGTCATCTTAACAGCAAAATCGTAAAAATTGTACTCTACTTAAACGTAATTCGTTCTCTGAGTACACTGGTTTATGGCAAAAAAAAAGTTTTCCCACACCACCACCACCGTTTCAGTTCCCCCCCCCCGTACATTTTTTGTTGTTAAACACCGCGCGCTACTTTCGTGTGTTCTTCTCAATGGCTTATGCGGGAAACGAGCGAGAGAAAAGCTGAAAAAACAACGTATATTTAAACTACTTCCATTGTTTTATACATGCTGGCTGGTGTTGTTTACAAAAGAATAATGAAGAAAACCGAAAAAAAAAATGTACAAAGTTAATGTTTTACAATGTTCTACGTACGAGGAACAAACCGGGCGGAAAGGGTACACTTTTGTAGTTACATTCGTTTAGCATAAAACCGGCAGGCAGCCGTCTGCCACAGGACTTTATTCCCCCGGTCTTTGGCCAACGGATTTTTGTAGTTAATGGGCTCAAGAAACCCTTGGTGGTGTAAACCCGATCGCAGCCGCGGGGAATGGAAAAATCCGCAGAAAACGACTTCTGAATCCCATTAAGAATAAGGGTAATACAAGACGATCTAACTGGCGACGGGGAGTGTGTAGTGTGTATACTTACACGATTTTCGAGTAAATACTTTATACTGGCTTCGTCGTACACGCGCGCAAATATATGTCTACAACTGCACGTAACCATTATAAATACATTTAAAAATAATAAAAAAAATATTCGGAAACCAAATAACGAGCTACGGCCCGCGGTCGTTCGTTAAATTTTTTCACATGAAAACAGCGGTCGAAACGTTTGCAAAAAATAACTCTAGATATACTTTTACGGTTTTTGTTAAATATTTAAAATCACGAATTATCTCTCTCGAAACAACAATAATGTGAATGAGTAATCGCATTCTTCTAAATGTGCGAGAAGATAATATTTCAAATATACAGTAAATGGCCACTATGGACGGCGGTATGCTATGTCGTTGTCATGCATATTCATTTGAATGCGTGGAAATCGCATCGTATCCTCTTTTTTTTACTTCTTTCACTTCACGTTGGATTGCATTAACTGTGTGCCCGTGAATCGATTCAACCCCTCCCACCTCTCCCCCCGGAAAGTCTGTGCGTTTTTTTAATAAGCTTCCATGGATAACGCACGCACACACACACACACACACAATCATCCAATGTCAGCAAACCATAAAAATAACTTGTGAGTAGTGTCGCTATATCATGCAAAGTAAAAAAAATCTAATTTCTAACCTTTAATTATTACAATAATAATTATGTTATTAGTCATTTATTTGAATACACAATACCACTAGTTATTACGTTGTGCATTTATTTCGTAACCAACTGCGTATAAAACGATATTCAATTTTAATACTAATCACGATGAAAGCTTTTTAGATAATAATATGTACAAACAATATACATAGGATTTCAAATGAAAAAAGGGCTCTGTGTATTTACTCAACAACAGTTATTTCGAATGGTAACAACGTCAGTCCTCAAATAATCAAAATATTTACTCGTCAAAATAATATAAAAATAAATTATTATTTTCTTTTACTTCGAAAACGTACTCGAAACGTTGTTCCAGAATGAACTTTATACAGGTGACAAATGTAAGCTTTTAT
Source organism: Stegophylla sp. TES_Ste_2020 (assembly GCA_025469315.1). Taxonomy (NCBI): domain Eukaryota; kingdom Metazoa; phylum Arthropoda; class Insecta; order Hemiptera; family Aphididae; genus Stegophylla; species Stegophylla sp. TES_Ste_2020. The sequence goes on from JAIPRM010001588.1 coordinate 12,628, forward strand.
TTCATCCGAAAAACTCGAAACCTTCTTTTATAATTTGAATAGGAATTCACAAATTCGAGGAAGAAATAGCAGCGGTAGGAACAAAATTGTTTTTTTTTTTTTTTTACTTATTGTACCACCGTACGCTTCCCGGCCGTTGCAGAAAGAATGTGGCACATATGTGTGCAGTGACTCTCAACACAGACATCATGATAATTAAAAATAAATTTATCAACTCCAGTTGAAGTGTACGATGAGTTATGGGGATTTATGGTTGAAATTTATTTGTTGGTGCCGAGGAGGAAGTGTAATTACCGGGTGCGCTTAATGGGCGCGCATTAACAATTCATTTCAACTGATGAAAATATTAATTTTTAAATCTCTCCCCATAGACAAGATTTGTAAGTCTCTTGTGATATGCGATATATACGACATTTGTAAACGACTTGTCGAAGATCAATGTTTATTGGCAGTTTGGAGACTGTGACTAAGACTATAACTATAAGACTAAGACTATAATATTTAAATGTACAACATAAAGTATTTAATGTTTGGTTTCGACGTTCGAATTAAAATTTTTAATACTTTTATGTTTTTTTATTTTGATAAATCAAAACTGTTTTAACAATTACAATACTAAGATGAACAGTATGTAAATAAAATGTGAAAGAAGACGTGAATTTGGTGTGATTTACTTACTTAAGTCGAAGAAAGTCTCTAGGCAATTGTCGCTTTGGCCTTCGTAGAGGATTTTCAGGAAGTGAAAAGAGGTTTAGGATATATCAACGAAGACGGTGATGGAGTTTTATAAGAGGATGTGTAGGTCATCATGAAGTGTGGAGTACTTTTGATTGGAATAACAGAATTTTATTTGTGTCGGAATTTTGGCAGCACCCCAGAACTGTAAGTTCAAATAGGTTTTTAGAAGGAGATTATAAATATAAATTTTTGTTTTCGAATTGAGTTTTTCAAATCGACTGTTTCCGAGGATGAAGAAATCGTGTACACATAATATTTTTTTAATACCAACATCAGTAACACCATGCCGCAGAAAGTAGGATCACACGTTCTGATTTTATTCATAAATGAATAATAATAATAATAAAAAAAAAAAAAACTATTCTTCGATGCAAAACTATATAATATTTAACAAATAAACGTGATGCATTAGCAGCACACATGTGAACGCCCGTATTATATTATTATGTAACCGTCACGAACGTCGGGGCTGCCATTAGCGTGTCGAGCGTGATTCTTTTTTGTTAAAAAATGCAGCTGTAATGTATAGGACTAAAGAAATTTTTTCTCGAAAACGCATTAGAACACGGCCATTATCTGATGTACTATTGAATGTGCGCGCGTGTATGTCTGCTGTGTATTATGATCTCATCGATGTGTGTGGAGGCGAACATTTGCATGTGTAGAATTTAATCGATCGCATAATTTAATAACGTTAATGCGTGCAATGAACGTGTTGCATAATGAAAAAAACGAAGAAAATGCGGGGAGGAGCCGACTTCAGTCCCCCGGAGTTAGTATAACGGTCTTAATACACGCACCGCCGCGTGCAGGTAGGTGGTGGTAGGCGAATTTTTGCAACTCTATGACACATCACACCGGAATAATATAGAAGGCGTGTATTTTAATATGCACTTATATGAATTCGAAATTCACCACGGTTCGACGTGAAATCATAGCGAACGCGTAAAACGGCAAAAAAGGGGTTGGGTTTTTTTAGAGTTTTCAAATTATACACACTCTGGGCGAAAAGTTTCGTTAATATCAGGGTGGCCGTATTTACAAAACGAAAAAATGGCACAAACGATTTCGGCTGAACTCTAGACATTTTTTTTGTTATCCGATAACAGTGGAAATTATATTAAAATATTTTGATAGCACACTACCGATAAAATATGGGTGAAAACCTCTTCGATTCAGTTCATGGGGGTTCGAAGCAGCGTTCGAAAAAGGGATGATTCCGTTTTTAACCCTAGTCCACAAGAATAAATTCGTTTTTACGGTAAAAATACCACGCACGATTCCTGCGCAGAGCAGCGCAGCATTATCGTAAATAATATAATATACCGTTGTTATAATAACAGTATTAGTTTACATTTACGAGTGTAGTTATGATGCGGCGGGTGTAGTTTGTATAGGCGTGTTTACACATTTCAGAGCGCGCGTTGTTCCGTGTGCGCCGGGAAACCGATGGAACCCAATGTTTGTAATAATAATATTATATATATTATATAGTAAGTTTAAATCGTTCGAGCTATTATTATCTTAAAAAAGTTAACAACGCGGTAATTGTACACTGACCGTAAACATTGGGTACACGAACGTCCGTTTACTTTACACTTTACACCATGTACATACACACACACACACACACACACACACACACACACACACACACAATATACTTATCATAAATGAAATTGTATTTATTTAGAAAAAAAACGAATTGTAGTGGTGTACGAACGCGGTCGATATCGTGCATTATATTTATATATGTGTAATATAAAATTCAATTTATATAGCTTTACGAGAGTAAAGTGTTGAAGGCCAAATTCTTTTCTTTCCCGTTTTTGTACACCTTCGAAGATGTCTTTATAATAATATATACGAACTGAAGTACATCATAATGTTATACCGACTGAGAACACAATAATATTATACTGCGCAATATTTACGACGTACGCGTGGAAGAAGTGTGGCTTTCCGACATCAAAGTGCGGTGACATAAAAGGATGCCGCCGCCGCCACAAATATACGACCACCCCCGGAACGGGGTAAAATGGACAAAAAAGAAAGAAAGAAAAAAAATAACGTACTGGGACGCGCTCACCGGACCGTCGTCAGGATTACACCCCGTAAAATGAATATACGTGTGTTCCTACACACACAAAAACATGTTGGCCAGTCACGAACGTCAAATAATAAAATATATAATTACCCAAAGGGTCTTCTCAAACCCGGGAACAGTTTTACCGATCGCGTTTAATAATATTCCTATAATAAGCGTATATGCATTTGAAAGTACATATAGTAAAAACAAAATTGTAATTACTCGTGGCGCCACCAGGCGGCCGAGTCGCGTGCAAAAGAAAGGGGAAGTTGATTTACAGCCCATTTATTATTACTCCATGACTCATGCGTCGAAATATCATTGTCGGCTCATAGGTAACCACGATGTAACAACTACTAGTACTACACTAGGGTATGTTTTTAATTTTTTTTTTTTTGCCCCGACAAACAGTCAAGTCGGTAGTAATCGATATTTAGTCATTCTCGCAACGTAGGAACAAGACACACGGATATATTATACCTGTCGAACAAATAATATTTGAAAATAAAGAATTTGCACACACACATTACTATATAAGTGTATTACTATGTACAATCACTTAATTGCAGTTTCCTCGACCATTTTATTTCAGAATATTTGCATATGATATTACAGAAGACATTTATACGTAGTTATCCTGCAAATGCATCCGAAAACCACACACTTTTAATTTTGACCACAACAAAGTCAATACAGATGTAATACAACACGTGGTCGGTGTTGTGATTGAGGGGAGTTTGCCAAGCGAGTAGAACAGACGCAGCAGAATGCAATAATCTTTAAAAATCGGTGTAATATAATATATCTGACAAGTACCGACTAGGGGTTGATTTTATTGTGTGAATTTGTTATTTCAGCATTTATGTTTCTAAATAATATTTAGTTTTAGTATATTGTAGAATGATTAGAAAATAAATAATAATAGGTATGAACTAGGTATATAAATAATATTAGTTGGAAATCGTATAATTATTCACTTGTATTTGTAACACGAAGAATTGCAAATATGATTTTTTAAATATAAAATATATATCAGAAAATGTAATTCTCGTGCATATAAAAATTAATTTTAGGGGTTGGGGTGACAAGAGCTATTTTTGATTCTAGCACCCCTTGAAATTTAAGTCTATTCGCACATATGCTACGACGACCCATTTCCATCGATCGACAGGGTAGGTACCGTAGGGTATGTTTTCACACGCATTCTCTTAACATTTATCAAACTCACAGGCAGCTGCATTAAAGTTACCTTCACACGATCAAAACCATTTTTTTTTTTCAATTAAGCTGATACTATTCAAAATTAGGACGAGCGGAATTCCATTTCTTATCGATCACTACACCGAAATCAATAAAAAATGAATGTGTGTAATTTATTGTTTCGAAATCGTAACGATAATTTAAATTCAACGAAATCACTGGTTTATTGTATATTTATGATAATGTCTCGATAAATTCTTTGTAAAAAAAAATAAAAAAATATTAGATATATCTCTATAGATTTTTATTGGCAATTTCGCCCACAAGTCATTTAACGTTAAATCACGAACGCGATTCGATATTTTTCTAGAACAATATAAATTTGGATTAAATTATTATTGCGGTCGTTTATTTTTTAGACTAGTTTTTTTACACGACAAACACGGTCGATCTTGATAGTCGAACTCGATGATTTCGTTTCCGTTGTTTTTTATACGTCATATAAACAAATGGAGCACGCGTGCGCTTACATCAAATACTTGACGACGGGGGGGGGGGAGAGGAGGTCGAGGAGGAGAAAGGCGTGTGTGTTGATGAATGAAATGCACGAGCTAAGGATAAGGAGAGAAAAAAATATAGTAACACGACAACCTGCTGGGACGTGTTAAAATGTCAGACCGGAATAATATAAACGTATACACGCATTGTCTGTGCACCGCGACAAGCAAACAAAAACAAAACAAAAAAAACAGACAATGACAAACCAGCCTTAATAGGATTCACAGTGAATAGGCAAACACTTGGGTCCGTAAATGGGCACGCACATCATGGATTACGTATAATAAATGAGTTAATATAGAGTAGCCGACTTTCGAGTTCGCGCCTAGTCTAATTACGTATAGAATCTAAACGACGATTTCTGACTCGCAAAAATTTGCACCTCGATTAATTTCAAATGGACGAGTGCGAAGTTGTTGAAATTTTTCGAAAAATTATCCTCTTGGATAAATTTTTGACATATATGAAACTTTTGGATATGTTTTACTACACAAAAAAAAAGTTTACAGTGAGAAAAACCATTATTGTAAAATCACTAGTTTCTTCGCTACATTTGGAATCAAAAACTGAGAAATAAATAAATACCTGTTGATTACTGTATAGATATATATAAACATCTATCATCAATAAATATATTATATATATTTAAAGTTTTCGTAAAATTACGGAATGATTGTTTTACGTTATTAATGCTATCAAATTTTCTAAAAATTGTAGGATGCATACCGCAAAATGAAACTCATTTTCATTACGACTTAAATGCTAAAAAATTTCCACGCCGAAAAATATCATTCGTTTCTCGTCAAAATGTTCTTTTAAAATAAATAGTTCAGACCGTGTTAAATTTAAACACGTAAATCACTTCGAGATTTAAATATTTAATTTAAAAATGTGTACTTGTAGTAAAACAATTATCAACAATCTCGTTAGTATGAGGCGAACAAACAACACATACTAATATTATATTATACAAGTATAATAGTACAAGTACAAGTAATAATAATATTATGCCTATGCATTGCGTATATATATAGAAAAGCGCGTGCATATGTGCGTGACAACATATTTTCAACAGCATCTGGCAATTGATTGGATTTTGCAACGACCTACGAGATCCCCTGCAGGAGAACAACACGTGATATCGGCACCAAAAACGGCCAAATACTCGTTGTTTTCATAATTCGTGCATACGGTTTTACCGACTTAAGTCGAAGAGGGTTATAAAAACGGACACGAAACGGTTCTCGTAAAAAGTTTCCTACGCTTGAATATGTGATGTCTAAAATCGGTGATTACGAAATGATAAAATATTAAAAATAACTACTGTACATGATATTATACGACATAAATTAGTCTTCAAAAAAAAAAAAAAAAAAAAAGTCAAAATAAAAACCAAAGAGTTTATAAGCGTAACCGGTTTAGTTTTACGAGCTAAAAGTTCGAACGAATCGAGAATCGTTGGAAACGGATATACTAATGAAAACCGTCGAACGCATCGCAATCGCTGGAATTAAATTACCGTCGTCGTATATTCGGATCGCGTGTAATCTGACCGCAAGACACGGAGACATCGACGGCAGTGGTTTGTGGAAATCGGAGGGGTGGACGACGATTAATCGAATAAGAAACTTTTTAATAATATTATAAAAACTGTATACGCGGAAATCCATTGGAAACCGGATATTATATACGCGCCGGGGTGCTTTGAACCTATTTACATTATTTCCATCAGCAAATTGGTGTACCGGGTAGCTGTTGCAGTGTATCTCTCGATACCGTATTTTTTTTTTTTTTTTCATTTATAATGTAAATACCAGTGTACTGTATTTATTTATTTGTATTTTTTTTTCAAAGCAGGTAATTGGGGAACCGTTGGAATATAATATGCTTTATTTTGATTACGACGTAACGGAATATAATTCTTCCTCAATTATACTACAGTCAAACGGCCAATTCGAACAAAAGGCACGGCGAACCGTGATGGTTTTGCCCGTTTCCCCCTTAATAAATGAAATGTGTTTTTATTTTACACTGAAACTAATCAATTTGAAAATTAAAAATGAAATGTATCCGAATATTCCGCCGACATGCTATTGTATTGTCCACATAGTACGCGTACGAATCGCGTAAAAATTAAACAAATATGCGCTCGCACAAAAATACCTATAAGCCTACAATTTGTACGCTAATAGTCCATTAATAATGTATTCTGTAACAATGTCGTCCCGAAAACGTTGGACGCCCGCATGTTTTTGCATTACGAACAATAATCAATTCACTCGCATCCAGCGGCGTTTGTATGGTGTTGGAGTAAAAAAAAAAAGTGTGTACTTCGCTCGTCGGTGTGTTCTACGCACGTCGGGTGGGATTCTCTTGACGGGTGTATTGAATTTTAAAGAAACGATAAATCATTTTTCCAATAAAACGATTCTGAACGAAGAAAGTTAATAATATAAAAAAAAATGTAAGAAAAATGTCCAAAAAATTTTTTTTTCACATTTCCACAATTTTCTCGCGCCAAAATCTTTCTTATATTATTTTTTATCTATGTTTTTAATTTTCATATAGATATAATATAGGTAGGAATAGGTACTGTTGTTCTAGTGTTCCTAACAATGACTCAAATAAACTACTCGGTCAAGAATAATAATAATAATAATAATAATAAAAAAAACAACATATGTACACCGAAGATTGAATGAATGAGCGTGAGATAACCGCGCGCGTTCATTATATTAGCCTACACCATTAATAATAAAAAAAAAAAAAATAATAATAATTAGTACTTTAATGTTTACAACTAACCAACTTTTCAATGTAATTTAAAAATACGCTACGTGATCGTATCGCGAACACGCGATAGACAATGGTTTTGGTTTATGGCCGATTGGAAATAAGCATTTTAATAACCAGTCGAACATTTGTACGTCATTTAATAACCGTTTCCGCTACTCGTGTCCTTATCATTAGAAACAACAATACCGAGAGGACCGCAGAGAGCTGCTATTTTGTTTTTTGTTTTTTTTTTTTTTTTTAACTTGACGCGTGCAGGAGGGGTGCACACCACTAACGTGTTATTAGATGTATGCTTGTAGTAACAAATCGAAAACGTCTACTCCGAGAACCGCCGCCGATCACTACGGGATGCACGTAAAATTATTAATGTAAAATATATTTCGATTAAAAGCGTACGCGAGAACAAAACTCTTATTGTTTCGAAAGTGTGAATGTGTACGTGTACAGTGTGTCCCGTCGTGCGTTTCCCGGTCGATAGCACATTTTTTTTTTTTTTTTATGAATAATTTAAAACGAAATCAATACTAGATTTGTTGGAAAAATTAATTTTTATCATTTTGTTTTTGCGTTTTATATTTTTTGTATTTTTTTGTTTTTCAAACGGCAAATACCGAACATTTGACTTAACGTTCTGAAAGAGAAAAGCCATTGAATATTTCGATACATGAATTTTAATTTTTCGATCAAATTGAGTTTGAGATATGTGAAACATTTTGAGTTTAGAGTGGCACAGAGATCTCTCGCAAAAATGTATACCAACACAACTCATGCTTATCGTCAAATAATTTAAACAAAAAACTACTTAAATACTTATTTATTTTATTAAGCAGACAATTTACAATAAATATCATGTTACAAGAACTAAGTGAGTCATTTCATTTAGAATGAGAACGAGTGCAAAAAATATTATAAATGGAATTTAATGTAGAAAGGAAACTATTGTTTAAAAAAAAACTGTTGGGGGTCTACGGATAAACCTTAGGGAACATAATTTTTAGTAAATAATAATTATACAATAACTTAAATTAAAATATCTAAAATTGTATTCTTATTCAGTGGAGCGTGCAGGAGGGGGGGGGTATTATTAAGTAAAAACGAAAAAGTGTGAAATAGAAAAAGTTGCAGATTGCGGCCACATATTGCATGTTTTCAGAGTACAGAGAACTATTCTATTTCTCTGTTGTTTTTTTTTTTTTTTACGTAATCGTGTTGTCGCAAATACGAAAATAATAATATGTGACACCTAACAGAGAAAAGAAATGAGAACTCGAGCTTCGAATTTGAATAAAACGACGAACACACACGAGACGTTTGTTTTTCACGCAACCCCCCACGTACCACGACATAAGTCCACAATAAAATAAACCGACCACCCGAGTCGTGTCGTACGACGCTTCTACGTATATTTTTGCGCCATTACCGCGCATAGTCCACACGATTATGGCATGACCACAGAGAAAACCCGCACAATAAACGCCGGTGCACGTGCACGAGGAATATTGGTCGCGATACAATAACGCGTGCTTCCGATACTACACACAGTGTGCATCTGGCGGTCACGATTTCCACGGTACGCACACGACGTATATAATATGTATAACAAGAGCTGTGAGATTTTTTTTTCGTGTTCTTCGACGTCGGTCGTATTGTGTGACGATTCGGGAGGATGGAAAAAAAATTGTAAGTAAAATATGCGACTCGCGTGTTCCGATCGTTAAGTGGGCGGGGAACAAAAAAAAAAAAAAAAAAAACGGATTTAACAACACCGAACGATCATTGATCATAGATTTAATAATAACATCATAAACGTGGTGTGCCTCGCATCGTGTTCAGACCCGGATGAAATACTCTGCACACGGGACACTCGAAAATTATTACTCGGCGCCGAACGCAATGAGAAATAAAGTGCATTTCGAATAATGTCTACAATAATGTACAATAGTAAGAAAATATGACTTAATAATGTAATTACTTTTATGTTTTATCTCTAAATTCAAGGTAAAAATGATCAAAATAAACTGTATTCAGAGGTATCTGTTAAGGGAGGTTTCATCGTATATGGTTGATATTGATTTATTTACCCTTAAAAAGCCTACGAAACAAAACCACAGTCTAGTCGACAGGATAAAGTTTCTTTTTCTTCTTAATTTTAATTTTTTTTTTTTTTTTTTTTTTTATGAAAAAAGGGTTTGTTATTTAATTAAACTCGCGAATATGATCAGATAAAGGTTTTTAATTACATTTTTGTTCGAAATTTTGCTTAACGTCCTTCACGTTTTACAACATTTAAAAGAGTAGGCAGGTACTTCCGTCTTTATTACTATTATTATTATACATTTTTTTTTTAATTAACACGGGGTTTTCATTCGCGTTTGTTGAAAGTAAAAGGGAACTGGAATGATAAGAAAACGTCTTGCGTCGAAGACTTGTTCGATGACTTACAAAAACACACTTCTCGTTCTTCGTAATTTATTTGTTGTGCGTTTTTTTTTTCAATGTTCGAAAAGAAGGGAAGTCGAGTTTATTGATTCACCCGTGTAAACATCAGACGACGGTGTGTTTTCATCAAGATTATTTGTGTGCTTTAGATGTTAGATTCGATTTTTGATCAATTACTTTGTTCTTTGAAAGCGAATTAAAATATACATAAAATCCATGTATAAATGAATCCATTTAAGTGATGACGACGATGAATTTTTATGTTCAATAAAAAAAAAATATAAAAAGAAGAATCTTAAAAAGTAAAAGCAAAGAAAAGTAAAGAAGAACATAGACAAGAAAATCAGATATACTTTGCACTACGGGTATTCTTCGTTTCTAGGGTCAGATATGCTCTTGGTGGGTATGTTGAATTTTAAAGAAACGATAAATCATTTCTTCAATAATACGATTTAGAGAGTATTATTATTAAGTGTTATATATTTAATAATATAAAGAACAATCAGTCGTCATTTTCAATACACCCACCAAATGTATCTGATTCAAAGAACGAAGAATATCCGTGGTGTGAAGTATGTCCGCGGCTTTCTTGTTTATGCTATACTTTACTTTTTTTTTATTCTAATAAATAAAGAAAAAGAAAAACAATTTATGTGAAAAAAAGTGTTAGAAAAATGTCCAAATTTTTTTTTTCATTTTATCTAAATTTTCTAACTTCAAGATGTTTCTTACATAATTGTCCATCTATGCTTAAATTGTCATAATGTTTGGATCAAAAATGATGGTTTCCGAGTCTTTTTTTGACAAATTTTGGTTAGTGTATCCTCCAACCTTCCAAAAAAAAAAAAATAAAAAAAAAATGAAGAACTCAGTGTGTTTTGAATTTTTTTTTTTGTAATATCTATTAATTTTACCTGGTATCAGTGTATATAGTTGAATATTTGCACCGTTTCTATTTTACAGCTCGCAATAATCTGGGTAAAGTACTTTTTGTAACTTGATATAACTCACGGTTGATAGAACTTTGTAACGGATTTAAGACGGTATTCCAGGCGTGTGTTATACGCGTCCGGGAATAAATTGCACACACAGGCGTTCTTTACGATTTCACAAAAGAACAAGGCGTTTATAAGGTGTCTTCGCATTGCCTACCTATACGTATTTTCTTCCGTACGATGCCAGACAAGTTCAACCTAGGTCGGTGGTGTAAGGTGACGCTTTATTCAAGAGACCTTTGGAAAAATAAATCTCACCAAAGACTTAATAACGACGAGGGCTCTTTGGTTACAACGACGAAGACGGCCGGTTTTTACCGCCCTTTTAAGTGTGAAGCTAATCCGGAAAGAAGCCCGGCAATAAATTCCTGGCACCGCGCGCACGCTGACCCCAAATAAATCCCACTACTAGAAGGCTGCGACTAGTGACTTCATTTACTGCTCAAGACAAACTTAACGGTAAACCACACCGCATGTCCCCGCCGCCGACAAATAACACTAGGGCGAATCGCATTGTGTCCGACAGCGGCCAGACGTATGGTCAGACTTAGCCGCCACAGATAATGACAGCTCTGCTTATCTTCTTAAAACACCAACGCTTTGTTACCGTCGAACAGGCATCGTAGTCGCAGAACGTTGTTGAAAAATAAAAATAATAGACGAATTATTTTGATATATTATATTTGTTAAGGTACACAGTCAGATTTATCGTTTAAATTTGGTTCAACTTAACAGAAGAAAGAAGATGCCAAAGAGATTATTTTCATTTATAAATTTGTAAATTGTAATAAAGTTGGTAAAATTAGTTAAAAATATTAGGGATGAAGTATTTAATAAAAAACTATTTAGTACACAAAACAAAAGTTCTTGTATGTGAAAAGGAAAATGTGTATGAGCAAAATAAAGATGTAACTAGGAGGAAAGCAAATAGTACAAGTAAAATAATTTTAATACCTAGGAAGTGAAATCAGCAGTGATGGAAAGAATAGTTCATAGTAAAACGTATTTTCAAAACTAAAATAGATTTTAATATCAAAAGACTCAATAAACATATATCATCAATAGAGTTAAACCCTGAGAAAATAAGCTGGGTGGAAAAAATAACAAATAAAGAAGTACTCGAAAGGTTACCAGAAAGAAAGTTACTATGGAAAAATCTAGTAAAAAGACGGAATAAATGGAAGATCATATTATACGTTGAAAAGGACTTTTAAAACTAATTATAGATAGATGTATGGAAGGAAAAATGTATAGAGGAAGAGCAAGAATGGAATACATTCATCAATTAGTAAGTGACCAAGGATGCAACTTATACATACAAGTGAAAAGGAAAACAAACAACAGAGAAGCGTGAAACATGACAGCAAACCAATCTACGAATTGAAACCAAAGAGAGAAATTATTGGATCGATAATCCAGAGATCTTAAAAAAATGCCTAGGAGGTTTTCTGTTCTGAATACTTGAAATTCTCTCCAACTATTATTCTAGAAATGATCGGTTAAATAATTATTAACTTAATTCAAACGTTGAGATAATTCCATGAAATTTAAAATTTTGTTTTTTGATTTCATTTCTCTCTAGGAAAATCAAAGTACTATTTATTCGCAGTATTATCATTGTTTTAACTGTTATTACCTATATAATGTATCAATTTTTAGTATATACTCAACGTTGTAATGTTTATTAATTATCTGTATTTTTAGACCCTTTGTACGGTGTTATATTTTCTAAATAAATAAAAACACAAAATATGCGAAATCCATAAAACAATAAGATGATTAATATTTTTATTAATCAAAACTATAGTAAAACGCTGTTCGATAGTTTAGGTATTGTTCATTTTCACATATAACGAGTGTAATAGTTATTTTACTCTACGTAATTATTTTTGTTTTTTCAAAAAGAGGTTTTTGTACTTAACATTTGGGTAAAACATAATAATATTAAGCCTTTCACGCCACAATAATACGCGGGGGCAACATAATTTCTCTTATTTTGTTCCCTTCAAATCCAGGATACTTAATCCCCGTTACACGCATTTTAAAATAATACGTTTCTAAACAGTGAAAGTGAATTATTAACATTTATTTTGTATTAAATACCACACCAATAATATTATTATTAATCGAAAATACATTTTACATATTATACAACTGTCAGTGTCGGAAGACGGATTAAAATGTTAAATTAATATGGATTACGTTGTTTTCATTAATCTTAAACACACTGAAAAACGGTGTATAACTCTTTAGATATGTATTATTTTTCGAGTATATAGGATATTTAAGTAGACATTCTTACAATATGTATATGACACACGACTCCCCAGACGAAAACAATAATCTTTCGAAATTCATTTTCTCAAAAGCTTTGCACGACAAAAAGAACCACAGTGCATTTACACCCCCGAACACAGAGTCACACGTCATTTTCGTACTATTGCATATGTAAATATAAATGATTCGTCAGCTATTGTTTTCGAAATTTTACGGGATGTATTTTCTTTTAGAGGGGATTTTTTATTTTTTTTGACGTGAATAGCCTCCCTTACAATATGGACAGACACCCTCCCCTTTTACGTATATATATATATAAAAAAACACGGCCTTTTCGGTCACGTGTCACACATGTGCTAACGTTTGTTGTCCACCCCATCACAAAAAAAAATAAAAAAAAAAAATGACATACGCCGAACACAAAAAGTCGAATTTGCCGACGTATTGTTTACGCGACCGGGGGGGGGGGGAGAAGGAAGAGTTGTTATTACGACGAAAAACACAAAGCCGCGAAATTAATACGTCAAAAACTCTTAGACAAATTATTAATTTTGTAAAACAAAAACAAACAACATTACGTTAAGTGCACACGAAGAAAAAATAAAAAATAAATAAAAATCGACGGCACAGCGATGGGGTCTCTCGGCGGGACATCGAAATACTGTCAAAATAAAAACGATAGGCACGCGCAGGACCTTTCGTCTACGCGCAGACGAGAGCCAAGTTCTTACGTACATCGCAGGCGGCTCGACGGGGAATCTCATCATACGCAGCACGACGGCTTGTATAAACAATAATTATTATTGTTATATCGGTTTTGTTTGGCCGCGAAGCCAACACACACGGCTACACGAAGAATAATAAATAAGAAGAAAAATCGAACACTGCCAAATAATATTTAAAATTATAATCTCGACGACGGTTATTCCGTAGGAAACACAATATTCTGCTGTTCGGAAAATATCGCCTTTGACAGCTGTTTAGAACACGGAATTACAAAAAAAAATTGTTTAAAAATAACACCACATAATTCGGATTATTATACTATGAATATCACAGAAATCAGAAAACAGACTACACACATTATACGCGTTTACACGCACACGGAAGGAGAGTGTTAGATTTTAAGGTTATAGTATGTATGCCTATGCGATACCCGTCATTCTATTGCCTCGAATTCAAAATTGAACTCTTAGAATTCATTCGAATATCGAACAAATTAAAAAAAGTGAACTACCAAAAGCAGTTGAGTTACACAATCGGTAACAATAAACTACCGTCTGAACAACCCTTTACGACTATAATTGGGAATAATATTTTTGTTTAAAAAGTAAGTACGGAAATGGATGGCGTGAAGTGTGTTCTGAGAAGTCACTCGTATATTAAAAATGTCATTGTTGAACTTCTTCACATAATAAGAAATAATAATATGTAATAAATACAGACCTAGAAGTAATGAAATATGTATATTGTAACTACTATAGTTTCGGCATTAATGAAATATAAATTAAAAAATTTACAAAGTACGAATACACTTTATGATAGTAAATTCAAAATAATATTAATTATAATAATTATTAAAATAATAAATGGTACAAAATTAATTGGTGTTATCACAGTTATTAACATATGTTATTATTATCTTTTAGGTTATGCAAGAAAATAAAGAGAATATATTATTATTTCATTGTGAATGTAATAACTTTCCGAAATGTTTACTTTTTACTATAAGTCTCATTTTTTATTCAGATATATTTAATGTACCTAGACTTTTTTAACAATGATTTTACTTCTTTTGTAACCTAAAGATGGAATTATATCAAAACTATATTAGATAATATAATAGATACTATATTTTATTGCTTCACATTGTGCATTTTGTTTTATTTTGATTAAAATAATCACGTTAGTATTGACTGGAACGTAACGGATTTAAGTATGTGTCCCGATAAAAATGATAAAAATAGAGATTGAAAATGTATGAGTAAAACTTAATATAATAATATCAAAATATAATAATATAATAAAAAAATAAAATAATATAATAATATCAAATTTTTATGTGCAAATAATTATCGTATCAACTTATACATAGCAACAAACTTATGTATCTAGTACCAAATATACAGTCACGCACAGAAATTTGCATAAAAAAAAAAAAAATGTATATATATACATACCTATCTATTTATACATTATTATTTAATTGTCGGCCGACAGCAAACGAATTTCTTTGGTGTTGATGACAATGCGTTTAATGGGACCTGTATAGGCGGGTTTGAAAATTACACAGTTTGACCACTGGAGGGTTAAGTGACAAATTTCAGAAACCTTTGTGTAATTGGACCGATTCTCTAATTACCACGTTGCCACGTCCGCCATTGACCGCCTAATGATTTCGGGCTGCACGCGGCCAACGTCACACAGGGATCGTGTGTATTCATTATGATGGAAATGAGGTCTACGGTTAGTTATTACGACGCCCCGCTGGTCTGTATAGGCTTTCGACATGGGCGAACATTTTTACCCTCCTCCCCGGCGCACCGCGATTATTGAAAGGGACCGAAAACGTCCAGCTGCGACTGACTCTTTGGTTTTCCTGTTTTTTTTTTTTTTTATTTTTTTTTTTTATTTATTTTACATCCTTTATACTGGAAATGTCAACTGTCACGCGAAAAGCACGAACACGTACGTGACAAATACTGTCGGTCCCTTCGCGCGCGAATCGTTGCGAAATTATCGCCGGTCTAATTTGCGTCCGTGCAAGGGCCGCCCAAAATACGAGGTGCACACACTCGAAAAATCGCCGACTACCACTTGATCACGATTCACAAACAAGGGTGATTCACCAAAGGTCTGTCGCGGCGTGGCCGTTCGATCGACACACGTGTGGCTGCTATCGAATTTCCCGCTGCCTTTGGACGGAAATAAACGCTAACAATATGCGTCATGCATATTTAACATAAAACAATTCGGGAAAAATTCAATCACTCAAGTCCTGAGATCGGTTTTTTTTTTTTATTGTATAGTAAAACCGTGCATGATTTTGTTAACGCTATATAATGACACGTGGATGAGCGTCAATATCATACGTATAAATAATAAATGAAGGACATTTGACTCCAGAGCCAAGTCATACGCCAAAAGAGCTTCGAAGTTATAATTGCTCTGTGGTTTAATTTGTTATTTATCATAATTTTTTTTTTTTAATAATGATAATATGTAATTTCACTGATGCTCGTTTTAGGTTGACAAAGTCATAAATGAAAAAATAAAATATAAATTAGTGTCATATGTATTGTAATCCTTTGTAACAAATCAAAAAAATTTCAATATTTTTCGTTATCAGATATATTTTTTGATACCACTGTTATGGTTATAAGTGTTATAACCAAAAATATGACACATCCAGGGTTTTACTAGCACGCTACCTCATATGCAATTCATGTAGATGTGTCCTATCTGCTATACATTATCTATTGTGAATATTAAAAATTAAAATATCACTAACGAGAAATATATTTACTGTAGTGTATGGGTATAAAATATGTATTCATAATATTATAAAAAAAATAATGGATATTTTAGTTTTCAGAAACAACCATTAAATCGAACAATACGATATTTAATTGATAGGTAATAATATCGTATAATAAATAGTATCAACGTGTTTCATTGTTTGATTTAATTAAAATATTATAATAGCTTTTAAATAAAGACGAAAGGAAAAACAACATTATTTTTCCCTCTTTTATAATATATACTATTTAATATAAACTCATTTTAATCGCGTCGACGTGATGTGAAGTATTATGTAGTATATTCGATATAATTATAATTAGTTATGAGACCGTTATAAATAATCACCAGACCTACGGAAAATAAGAATAATACGACGTTATTTTATTATTCACAAAAATATAATGATAAGATTTAAAAACATAAACACCGCCGGAGTGTTTAACGTGAAAAATATTCTCAGGAATTGCCGCAGTCTCTTTGTGATTCACCACGACCGTTGAGGAAAATATAACGTTAAAAATGTCTGATTTTTTTTACAATTTTTGCCCACTGCGGCGGAGAGAATAAGAATGCGTACTTAACACTCGTCTCGTTGTCGTCGGAGAAATATTTTCGCGCGCACGAAATAGCGAACGTCGTCCACGAGGAAAAAAACGAAGAAATATTATTGGGTTTATTTTCGAGAACAATAAATCTCGGGCGAAACTTTTCACACAGTCAACGAGAAACCACCGCCCGAAACGAGGGGAACTTGGACGGGAGGGGTGTAATTAAAACCGTTATCGGAATAGTTCAGTCATACTAACGATGCCCATTAATTGGTTGCGTAAAAAAAAAAAAAACAACAAAAAAACAAAAGGAAATAAAAAATTCGTGCCGGACGATCCGACGAGAGACTGTTGATATTATGAGCGGCGCGGTGCGGTTTATGCCGTTTGCGACGGAGGGGCGGCGGGGAAAGTTCATTTCGAATAAAACAATAGCCGTCTCCGCGACGATCCATTAATGCCAGCCGCGGCGTGTCGTCTCGAGTCGACAAAGTTTTGTATTTTTAATTGGACCAAACACGGTTTTATTGTTTTTCATTATATTTGTATTATTATTATTATTATTATTATCGTTATCGTTATAAACCCGAAGAACTCTGTTATTCGATTCCGCAGCCGCCACACCGCGCATTCGTCTCATTACGTATTCATCACCGCCGCCACGCGGGGCTTAACGACAGTGTTTCACGTTCTCGATAATGACTATTGTTATTCGTATACACCGCGAACAACGATCGTCGACGGAAATAATAATTATCGCCGATATTATTGTCGGAAAAGAACAAAAAAAAATTATATTTTTATTTCTTACACGCCGTGACGCGGCTTACACGTCATTGGTGTGCGTAACACAAAGATGTCACGGTGGCGCTTAATATTCCACACGATTTAACAAGGTCTCGGTAATATTATTATAATGATGACCACCATAACGATATTCACGGATGTCCTACAGGAGACGATTTAACGAAAAAAAAAAATAATATCATGCGGCATTCGTTTTTATTTATTTTACGATTACATAAACAGTCAAATTTATATGTCGTTAAAAATTTTATCGACTATTCAGATGGAAAAGACTTCATCAATTTTGAGAATAATTGCGGTTTTTTAGTAAGGTTCACGTATTTCGCTTATGTTATTGATATAATAACAGTTTATAAAAAAAGTAAAAACTAAAGGTCACTTTACACAGTGCATTAACTATAGATAATTTAATTTTTACTTACTCCTAAATTTAATTCAAAACATTGTAATATTATTAAAACAATATTTATAATTCAATTTGTTTGTAATTCATTATAACAATATGTATAATGTTAATTATACTGCGAAATGATTATATACGGCTCGCAAAACTATTGTGAATCGTAAAGTGCCCCCCCCTCAAGCCTAAAAAAGTTGGTAGGGGGTGTATTCTTATTTTTAATTTTTAGATCAACGAAAAAAATTAACAAAATTTTAAATGTCATAAACGCGCCCGTTAATGGAGATTTCACTCTATATACTTTACACATAAATATACATTTTGAAAATCTGATATAACCGATAGTTCTCCTCGGCAAGTGTGCGAATCGCGTTAAGTGAGTATACGGACGAATACCTCGAATATTAAACCACGCGGATTGCGTTTATGACGTCGACGTGCCGAAAAAGCCTAAACGACTAGTTTTCCAAAAGATATTTGAACACCTTTATCACAAGCACACGCACACATACGTACACACGACACACCCATGTATAAATATAACATATTTATTTATATTTTATATATATATATTACGCGTGCGTGTGTGTATATTCAAGCAACTGGTACGTGGGTATACGCGGAGGGAGGTGACTGAAAACAAGACTTAACTTTTAAGCAGATTACACCAGCTGTGACTACATCTTTCGTTCGGAAATCGCTTTCAACGGATTTCGGCGGCGGCACGGCGACAGTGGATGGGTGGAAGAGGAGAAGAGGAGCGAGGGAGGTGCGACAACAACAAATGGTGCAAACTTTCTCATGAGCGCGTTTTAACAAATACCAATCGATATTAATGGTGGAATATGGTGGAAAAATGTCCCTTTAAAGCTCCTCCGCACGTAACAACGTTAGGACCTTTGACGTGAGCCTTTCGCGAAGGAATTTACGGCGACTACGGAGGAAAAAAAAGGCTTAAAATATGACGGTGACATCAAAGAACGTGGTGACAGTGAAAGCGTTTGCCACGTAATATTCTGCGTTAATTTATATATATATATTCTCAGGACGCTTTCTACGTCTGAAAATACTCGGAGTCACGAGTATATTTTTATCGGACTACATATCGGAGAAGAGCAATTTTTTCGTACAGACTCTCACGCAATAGAGAAATAATCAGTCGGTGTATCGATTTATGCGTATTACATTATACTGCATTATGCGTACGTAATTCGTAAAGTTTTCAGAAAGATATTTAATATTTTAGCGTTAATCTAATAAATTCCGTTATTCTATATAACGGGCATTAACAAAAATATATATTTTAATCATAGTTAAGCTATACAAAGTAACTGGGTGTTACAGTAAATAAACTAATAGTTTCAATTTAGTTCATGTATATTGAAAGTTGTTAAAATACTGTAATATTATATTTAGCATTTAAGTATTTAAACGTGTGAAATATTTAAAAAAATGTATTAATCGAAATAAAATATACACTTTTGAAAAGTTAATTCCGTTGTATTGTCTCGATTACATTCTTAAGATAAGTAATATAAAGATACCCATAAAATGTAAAATAATTCTTAATATTAAGTCAAACCAATGACACGTGTTATCTATACATTAGTTAAAGTCCAACTCGTATTTTATATATTAACTAGTTAAATCGTTTATTTATAGTTAATAATAACGAATTACGTAGGTACATTAACGCTAACATGTTATTGCGTTTAAACATTATTTTACACACGTATCGTACACATTCCTCATACTACCTGTTTCTACGAAAAGTTAAATAAAACGTGTAATGTACTAGTAATTTTTTTAAACTCCTGAATAATTATTATGACGGGGCCGACACGAGCGGAACACCATAAAAGGCAATAAATATGAAATCGAACTGAGGTCCGAGGTTAAATTATTAGCTGAAATGCGTGACTACGTGTACTCGCTCGATATTATTACAGGTATTTTTGCACGAGGGAATAAACGAGAGAGAGATCCAACCGAGTCCATTATATATATAAGTAAATAACAATATTCGTCGTGATAATTTATATTTGTACGATGAAATGTACAACAGAAAGAGTCACTAGAGTCAAATTATAATAATAATAATATTTTATATCTTTAAAAAAGGTTGTAAATATTTCTAAGTTTACGTTGCCTCCTCTCCGAAAAAAAGCGTAAATGGCACTCCCGTGCGAGTTATTAATATTATTACAATATTTCTCACAAGCTCTTTCTAAAAACTATTCTGGACGGTATACAAATCTGGGGTGCGGCAAAAAAATCAAACCTGAACAAACGATCCGAAACAAAATTTCCTAATTGCAAACGCACCATAACAGAAAAAACTCCAGACTCTTCGTCAGTAAATTATTATTATTTTTATTATTATACATTTATATATTTCACTCATCACTCGCGCTTATTATACTAAAATCCGAGCTCGGATTAGCTACAATCTTATAGATTGTACTTGGTGAGGTATAGTAAAGAGCAATTTTGGATAAAGTGGGAATCGTGTTCAACTGATATTAGGTGGCGAGAATGCTACTGAAGCTGAATGTTCCTATCGTGTCAGTATTCAGTGGCAAAGGAGCAGTTTATGTCGTTAATGCTATATTTCCATATTATGTGCTCTGTCAAACCAGATTTCACAACTTTTTCTTATGGGATAGATAACTCGAATGTTAACAGATACCTAGGAAACTCACCACGAATTTTTGAAGCACTGAAACAGAGCACCCGACAGGAAATGGATCAAACGGTTCGCTGGCATTGCTGAGTAATGTGATGAATAACTTGCAGACTAGCCTGGAATAATATTGACTGAATAAAAAATATAAAAAACTATGACGACCGAACGGTCTTAAGAGTTGTTTTTAAAAAATTGTTAAATTTTCTGAAAATACTTTTGTATTAAATTTAACGTGATGGTAAAAAAGTGGAGTTTGGAAAAAATGCAGATGATACATATTTTTACAGTGTTTTCAAAATCGCTCTTTACTCTACTCCGCTTTGTTCTAAATCTTTATACATACAGGTTGTGTAATCGCCACAAGGGGTAAAAAAATATGTGCACTCACTGGCTACGACCACGTTGGCCGGTCTGCTGACGATCTCGCCGCGCGACGTCCACGCCACGCACTGGCACTGGTAGTTGTGCTTGCCGAAGTATTCCTCCACGTGGTTGCGCGTGATGTTGACTATGACCTCCACGTTACGGACGCCCGTTTGCGGGTCCACGAAGTCGGTAATCGCGGGCGCCATGGAGTCGTCCACGCGGTCGCCGTTGCACCGGAAGTACACGGTGAGCGCGTGCGCGGCGCGACACACCAGCGTGGCCGGCCTGCCCTTGATGGCGTACGCGTCCATCGGCTCCTCCAGAAATATCGGCAACTGGACCGGCGCGTCTAGGCTGGACGCCGTCACTGGATGCATCAGCGTCTCGCCTCCCGGCAGGTACGAACCCTCGTCCATGTCGCCACCGCCGCCGCCTCCGCCGCCGCCGCCGACCGTTTCCACCGCAGATGGCACTCCGAGACCCACTGAAACACAAGATACATTTTTTTTAGTCGTGATATTTTTCAACACAACTCAGTAGTAGTGTATTCAACGGGCAATATAACAATACTAAGACTACAGGCGGGGAACGCAATATCGTGTAAAACGTAAAAAATTCTCTTAAAATAAAAATTTCTCTTCTCTAACTCTAACTTCTCTCCTCTAACGCCTGAAAATTTAAAATAATGCATAAAAAATTTCTCGATTTTCAATTTTTAATTTTAGTGTTGGTACTGGTGGTCTAAAATTATAAGATAGATAACTGTCAACATGAAAATGACAAAACTGATGAGAGACGTCCCATGTGTGGAAACCAAATTTCGATATTAAGATTAAAATCCTAGACTACATTATAGTAAGAAAAAAAAATGAAAATTTAATTATGGCCAGAGTAGGAAAAATCGTTCTGACATACCCGACAAAATCACATAATAATACGTATTTAAAAAAAAAAAGTGAAATTATTGAATCTTCAGAGTTCGCGAAATAATACATTTGTGACCCCATATTATACGTACGTTAGTAGCGGTTGACCCCAAATAAAGCTATAATACAATACGAGGGCAACCCCTAAATGACGCCACCAACCAAAACCAGAACCTCTTTTGTTAATAGTTAAAATCGCACTATTGACGTATGGGACGCAATACTGACACCCGCGGTACTGGTGCGAAAGTGATTTCTGAAATATCCTAGGGCGGGCGGAGGCGGGGTTTAAACGCCGTCGAAGTCAATCAACTTTCCAGACGAAAAACAATGAGGCGCGCGATTGTAAATCGACCGAGATTCTTGTCGTACAGACGCACGTTATCGCGATGGCGACCGAAAAACACAATAAGCGAGGTCAGGAATTCCGATATTACGTAAATAAATCTCTACGTATAATATACAATATCGCTTGTCCTGTCAAGATTTACGATTTGTTCGAAAACAAGAGAAAATTTCATAAACACGGTTCATTATCCTTACGTTGAACACGAATAGGCCCACACGATTGAAATTCACATAATTCACCGAGATACTAAATTCCTCCAATATGTACACACACACACACACATATATAATATATATATATATATTATAGTAAGCATATAGGTACTATATTATAAAGGAATTCCGGAGATTTCGGTATTCGTGGATCGTTTGTTCAGGTTTTTTTTTTTACGAAAACTTAGAACATTATGCCACAGAGAGGAGTATATTTTTTCCGAACACGTACGGAAAGCATTCCAAATCGGTTGGCGTTTCAAAAAAACCGGGACGTTATGAAATAACTATCGAAAACAAGTAAAATAAATGAACTTCCAACATTTTTCTATTGAAAATAAAAAAACTACATTATATTACATTAGGATCGTTGAAAATCTCACGTATTGAAATTAATTTCTATCAAATGTAGAAGTAGATTTATGAGGAGGGGCGACGAATTTATTTAATTTAATTAGTACTTAACTAATTACATTCACAGAACGTAGCTTTCATATGCTTTGCGCCAATTAGATAACTTGTAATTAATATCTCTATAAGATGTTAAATATTAACGTGGTTGTAACACGTGTCTCAATCTATGGTACGCGTACCCACTGATGGTGGTACGCAGAAAGCTCATTGTGGTACGCGAAGAATAATAAAAATAGATAGTAACCATGTAGGTATATTTAATTTTATTTTCATGCATTAAACGGTCATCATCATCATAATAATAAAAAAGGTCATGATTTATTACGCAGTCCTAATAATAATAGGCTTCATATGTATAAAATAAAGTATATAATTTTTGATGGGTAAAACAAAAAAAGCCGGACATACTTCGCACGATGGGTGTATTTCGCACGACGGGTGGTATTCTCTTGACGGGCGTATTAAATTTTAAAGAAACGATAAATCATTTCTTCAGTAAAACGATTCTGAACGAAAGAAGTTAATAATAAAAAAAAAAAAATTTCAAAAAAAGTCCAAAATTTTTTTTCACATTTTCAAAATTTTCTTGCGCCAAAATCTTTTTTATAGGATTTTATATCTATATTTAAATTTTCATAAAATTTGGATCAAAAAATGATGGTTTCCGAGTCGTTTTGTCAAATTTTGGGTAGTTTTTTCCCCA